>CAKAKR010065688.1:39289-87147 GCA_916700685.1 Adelosebastes latens
TCCGTTTTAGTGCATTTCAACGGAATTGCGTTGCTAGGCAACAGTTTGGGTCCATGTTTACTTCCTGTCAGCTGATGTTATTTACATACACTGCAACAGGAAGAAAACTGGGACACATTTGGAATGTTTATGTTGAAAACCGTGTAATGATCTAAATATTGTATATTTGTGACATCACAAATGGACAGAAATCCTAACAGCTTGTTTCAAACGAACAATTTCTGAATACGGGCTATGTGTATTTCTCCGTATAGTGAGTGTTTTTATAGTTTAACAGTATTTATGTAGCACTTAAACCTGCTTTATAATATAAAAGACGTGAAAATTGCACTTTTTACAATATGGGACCTTTAAATTAATAAATGCTAAGTCATGTGATGTCTGAACAAGTGGTGCATTATTCTGTCAGACATCAGTTATAAAAAAACAAAAACAAAACAAAACAAAACAAAGGCTAAGCTGCAGGCTCAGACGCATTTATAGCCATAGACAACAACATCACAAAGCGCAGGTCTGGGACCTGATGTTTCTAATCACTTATCTAAACACAGCTAAAATCTAAAAATATGAATTGGGGCAAAGTCCCATGTTTGGCCTGACCTCACCATCTACTTACTGCTACTGACTAATTGAGAGATTTTACCACAAACACACACTGCGGTGGTTAAACCACGTTGTCCCTCCAGACCAGCCCACTGCTAGTTTAGTGTATGAAGAGAGACCTGTGATTTCCCCCCTGGTGGCAGCGACAGCTCTGAACAATCTATGCCTGACATTACAAACGGCCCCGTCATCACCGTTGTGCTGTGCTAATTAGCTGTTATTAACTGGATGTGTGATGTGTATGTGCCACTCCAACAGCGTCCTGAGCAGCTGTCACATCATCATTCTTGCCAGTGAACTATGGTCTGCCGCAGAGGGCACCGGATGTTTAAAAAAATGCAGTCCAAACCATCAACCCACAAGACTTAAAGAAGTGTGTGGGAGTGTGTTTGTGCGCGCCTGTGTGGGTTTATGGGTGGCGACAGCAACACAGGCACCACATGTTTCTAAACAGCCACAGAGGAACAACAGACTGGGAAAGTGGGACAGAAGTGGCTGTGAGGCAAGACTGCACAACAAGTCCAGGTAAAATGTCAGGGTCTTTCTGTTTTTTTCTTTAACTGCTTGTTGCTATAATTATTATTTAAATAGTAAACACACATCTGATATTACTGTAGACTAAAACAGAATGGAAAACAATGGGCCTCATGCAAGAACCACCTGTATGAACAGATTTGTTCTTAAGTGGCCTGAACGGGCTGGTCGCATTCACCAATTTTCTCATATTTTGAATTTTAACTTAGGTACGAACTAGGGCTGTCAATCGATTAAAATATTTCATCGTGATTAATTGCAAGATTGTCAATAGTTAATCGCGACTAATCACAAATGAATCACACATTTCTATCTGTTCAAAATGTACCTTAAAGGGAGATCTGTCAAGTATTTAATGCTCTTATCAACATGGGAGTGGGCAAACATACTTGTTTCATGCAAATGTATGTATATATTTATTATTGTAAATCAATTAACAACACAAAACAATGACAAATATTGTCCAGAAACCCTCACAGGTACTGCATTTAGCATAAAAAATATGCTCAAATCATTAACATGGCAAACTCAAGCCCAACAGGCAACAACAGCTGTCAGTGTGTCAGTGTGCTGACTTGACTATGACTTGCCCCAAAACTGCATGTGATTATCATAAAGTGGGGCATGTCTGTAAAGGGGAGACTCGTGGGTACCCATAGAACCCATTTTCATTCACATATCTTGAGGTCAGAGGTCAAGAGACCCCTTTGGAAATGGCCATCACAGTTTTTCCTTGCCAAAATTTAGCTCAAGTTTGGAGCATTATTATTTCTTCCGGACAAGCTAGTATGACATGTTTGGTACCAATGGATTCATTATGTTTTCTAGTTTCATAACATACTAGTATCTTCACGCTAGCTGTAAAAGCCCGCTGCAACCTAAATATCAACAAGTTGCGTTAATGCGTTAAAGAAATTAGTGGTGTTAAAACAAATTTGCATTATTATTACATTATTATACATTACATATTATATATATTACATATATACATTAACTTTGACAGCCCTAGTAGCCTTGTATGGTATCATTGGGGAGAATTAATTATGCTAATTTACAATTCTCATGACCGTGCGTTCATTTACGCACAGGTGGCATTCATCATGTTTACGCAGGTCATTTACACGGTTATCTGATTTTAGTTTTTAGGAGCGTTTCCTGAATCTGACGTGGCGCACTCGTACGAGCCCGCGGTACGAAAAAAAAGTAAGACAAGAATACGAAAATGTTCTTGCATGAGGCTCAATGAATAGTAGAATTTAAAAAACAGAAAAGGGCAGTAACCGATGATCCCACGGTGACAACGACACCAGTGACATACCTCCAAAGTAAGAGCCGTCCATCAGCTTCATGCCGATGCTTCCTTTGGTCAGGACGCTGACCACCCCGTGCTGGATGAAGTACATTTTCTTGCCGATGGTGCCCTCTCTGATGATGTAGTCTATAGGCTGGAACACCTCAAATCTCAGTTTGGTCAGCATGGCTGTCACAAAGTTGGGATCAGCGTTGGCAAACAGCGGCATGGAGGCCACCAGCTTACGGCAGTTAAAGTTGACGATTTCCTAAATTTGAACAGGAAACAGATCATAATGGTGTTTCGTGGATGTCGTAAGATTTCCATACAGAATTCCAACAGTTTAAGCTTTATTTGTTTTGCAGGTGTTCTGCGCTGACAGTTCAGAAAGAACTTGTAAAACTATTGATTTCACAGTTGATTCAGGGTAAATACATGATGGTTAGAGTTCAATATTTTTCATTTTTGTATTTAAATAAAGGAAAGGATCACTGTTTAAAGGGACAGTGTGTAGGATTTGGCGACATCTAGTGGTGTGATTGCAGATTGCAACCAACTGAGCACCCCTCCGCTCACTCCTCCCTGTCAAAGACTGCGGTAACGGGAGCCGCCGAGTGTTAAACCGTGTTAACGCCGTTCGCCTCGCTCAGAGGCCGTCCTTACCATAATAACACTACTGTAGAAGCAACGGAATTCAGACGGCGGCTGGCGGTACCACGGTTTTGCACTCTGCGGCTCATGTTACCACAGTTTCATAAGTGTGTCGGAGAACTACGGTGGCCTTCAGGTAACGTAAAACCGCGAAAGGCTCTCTCGTGTTTGGTTTGTCCATTCTGGGCTACTGTAGAAACATGGCAAAGCAACATGGCGGACTCCATGAAGAGGACCCACTCCCTATGTAGATATGAAGCGCCCATTCTAAGCTAACGAAAACAACGATTCTCAGTTTCAGGTGATTATACACAACATAGTTATGAATGTTGTATCATATTTCTGCTAATAGATCCCTGAAATGTTACACACTGTTCCTTTAACATTTGAAAAGGGTTAGATATTCAGATAATAAAAACACCATTTCCTGAACAAACATTCATGTACATGTTTAACCGTTAATTAAATTGAGGGACCCTGGCACAGCTCATTCGAGTATTCTCCCTATTTTTCTCATCAATTTCTGTTACCTGAAGCGTACTTTGAGCTGTCCTTGAAGCAAGAGGACATTGTTTACTGTAAACTGCAGTAAACAGCGTCACTGGCAGCAGGAAAAACAACTCTTCAGTGCGTGGGTACATAAAGTGACAATGAAAAGTGAAAATCACTTTAAACCCATCTGTTCCTTTCTTTTAAAATCTAGTTATTTTACAGTGGAAACTGGTAAACACTTCAGGTGACTTCATTGATTACCTAGTGAGTAAGTAAATTGACAACAGTTAATGAGTAAATCAATACAGAGAAGGCTGGAAATTAACGTTTTTAACAACTGGGTTTGTCTTTGTTTAGAAAAAGAGACCATAGCTGAGCATTACAGTACAATGAATTCATTCCAGTCCACTTACTCGGTGGGGAGTTGAGAAGTGTTTGTGTGTGTGTGTGTGTGTGTGTGTGTGTGTGTGTGTGTGTGTGTGTGTGTGTGTGTGTGTTTGTGGTTGAATGAGTACATTACAGTGTATGCTTGGGTGTTTTCATACCTCGCGCAGAGGCTCATTAAGCTCCTCCAGGATGCTCTCTTCATCAAACATCTTGCCCTGGTATCTGTGCTCGTAGTAGTCATGGATTTTCTGTCGGAACTCTGCCGGTAGTTTGTGGAACGACATGTACTGCTCCACTTGTTTGTACTGGAGGATGGAGAGAGGAGACAGTAGTGAGGAGAAACAGAAGCATAAATCGATCAAATCAGGATTCAGCTTTTGTTAATTGTGACGGGAAGTTTTATCCCATCAGCAGCTGAGGGGGCATCACATATTTCTTATTTATACTCAAATATACTTTTTCTCAGTGTCTCATCAGCTGTAGTGTTCATATGTGCAGTTACTGGGATGTACAGCTCTGCAAACATGAAGATCCTGTGACCCATTTATACCTCGTAGCTATGGGAGGAAAACGGTGATGATGCCGTTAAGGAAACATGACAGCTCTGTTAAGCCCTTGAGGATTCATCACGCTCTACTGTGTTTAGAGAAGAAAGACATCTTAACCACTCTCTCTGTACTTTGGTGTACTAAATGCTTCATTTTGAAGGGACAAATGCACAGAAAATATCTTTCCACAGGGAAAACATATCTTATCATTGTTCTGTGTTTTCATGAGTAAAATATATAAAAACAACTCTTCCATGATCTGTGAAGTTGAGAAAAAGAAGACGCAGGTAAATAATTAAATGGAACCAGTGGGCATTTGTGTACTCGGGTTACTATTCTGAGAGAGGAAGATGTTTGTTATTTATGTTGGAATTGATAAATATGTAACTATGTGGCGAAAAAAAAAGAGCTGAAAATGGAGGTTAGCTGCAGCACATTGTGTTTGCTCACCCAAGTGATTCACACCATTACATATTGTTCGCCACCGTTATGTTTATCTGCATCAAATGCAGCCTGAATGTCCACTTCTCTCAACTCATTATGACGCTCCATAACACATTTCATGCCTGGATTCCCTGTGAAAATAGCAGCCGCTGGATCTACTGTATAGCTTCTGCTGCGAGGTGGAATTGCATGATGGCACTGTGTCAATTGGGGAATAAATCTCTCGCTATTATTCCCCATTCACGGTACACAAATGGCTTTTGGCTTTGTTTTATTCATTCACCAGGAAGATGGCACATTGTATGGCCGGTTTCACACATCACCGCCTTCCTGTAAACAACATCCTGAGGGTGAGAAAAAATGGTCAGATGAGTTGTGCATTAGAACAATAGGCCAACAAGATAACCCCGGAAAATAGTGGAGAGCGGTTCACTTCCTGTTATATCAGCAGCAGACTTGCTAACACTCCAAAAAGATGCAGAACAACTGGTATACCATAAAAAAAGCCAAAGTCTCATTGGGTGAAAAAAAAAAAAACGTGCAGGAGTAAAGGCCTTTACACACCGGGGGCGTGACGAATAAACAACACGAAAATTAGAAATATTCACCTGCAAATATTATATACCTAGGGCTTTTATTGTGAAAGATAAGAACGGAAGGAGTGGATCTGGTCTGCGCTGCCTTTGTCAAGGTTGAAAAGAGTAATAAAGTTTGCCGTCTTGGTTTTGACTACAGAGCCTCTGAGTTGTTGTTTCATAAATATAGGTGCAACTCAACTGATGCCTTTATTCGCGATGCAAAAGCTCAGAAAATCGACCTGGTTCCGGAAGAAAAAAGTGTGCCGCTTTTTCGCAGATAACGCTACATTTCCACCATATCAGGACACTAGAGGACACGCTGCTCCACTCAACTGGCCGCTCAAGTGGTGACGTACCCTATCGTGGAATGCATCTCATTGGTCACTGGTCCTCTGCTCGCTGTTTCAAACAGGAAACAACATGGCAGCCTGTTCATAAACTCTGTTATTCCGTCGAAACAATCCACCAAAATCTACTCCTGAAAACATTTGAGGCAATGCCACTGCTGAATCTCGTTTCATTTTAGAACTAGATCGCTTAGTTTGTCAGTTTGGTCTTAGTTTCGTGAGCCGGACGCGTTGCGCTGGACGGGCTCATTTGCATAAAGTTGAGATTTTTCAACTTTATGCACATACAGACCCTCTCCAACTCGCTGCAACACCCCCACCATGCACTGGGCGACTGCTTCTCCTGCTTTCCATTTGAATGGACACTTCAACATACGGACTGGATGAGCCTGGGATCGAACCGCCGATCTTCCAATTAGTGGACGACTCACTCTACCTCTGAAACACAGCCTTAATATGAATGAATCAGCTTTTCATGAACAAAAAGCTGTTTTAAAACAGTGGTCAATACTGTGCAAAAAATCCACGTGGCCCTGTTGTTGGAGCGGCTTTAAATTGTTACGTAAGGTCTCTCTCTCTCTCTCCCAAGTGTTTGTGTGTTTGTGTGTGTTAAGCAGTGTGAGTCATCCCTCTGTGGAATAAACTGTCAATTGGATGAGTATAGATTTCAAGCAGAGGGTCAAAGGAGAACCTCCCCTGTTCAACAACACACCACAAGATACAACAAGACGCAGCTCAAATCTTCTAAACAGAACTCAAATAGGATGGTTAGGAAACAGCCTTACAGTGCCACGTACTGCCAGTGAAAAGGACATTGATTGCATCCCGTCAAGCAAAGCTGTTGTTGTTTTCAGCTCACCTGTGGTTTTGCAACGTCTATATTAATCAGCAGAGTTGCAATTCTTTTTGCCTTCTACCTTTGAAGTTATAGGTTTCGTGGCTGTCAGTTTTCATTGTTTTAACCTTTAACTGTATAATAACATGTTAGAAAAAAAATGAATATGACAAAATAAAAGTTTTCTGATGAAATCCTTTCAATTAACAGTGGGATAAACTCAAAAATGGTCAAGCCAAAAGGGCCATCAGCCTCTGAAAATTTGGAGATTTTCACGTTCAGTTGACATTTTACACGGGTGAAAAATGAAAGGAAAACCCTGAATGAATGAGTGGAAGAACAAACAGATACCTCCATACATGGCACAAGGGGTCAGTGAATGATTTGATGAGTAATGATGAGAATCATATGCGATATAAGAGTGGTGAGACTTGGAGTCAACAATCACCGGAGGCTTGTGATGGCTCAACAACTTACAAAGTCACATTATTTTGTTTTTTCCTTTAATTTGTCACCCATCTGTATCTCATTAAGTGACTAGATGACCAATAGAATCCTTCAGAAAGACATTTGTATTAACTGAGGTGTGGAAACACAACAAAGTGCAGTAGATATAACAGAGATCTTTAGCTGCCTGTGTGTACATACTACCAGAGGCGAAGCTAGACGGTGTAAACATTCAGGGCTCAGTTCAAACCTAAGTGGGGTTCAGGGGCATGTTCCTCCGGGGAGATTTTTTTACATTTACAGCAGCTATATGCACTATATTTCAAGCCATTTGATAATAGAAAATCTAAAAATCTGTGCACCACTTGGGAAAAACATGATAGTTGCCAAGGAAAACATCCTATTTTGTATCTTGTTGTTCTCCAACTGTCTTCATCATTCTGAAGACATATTACAAATGTTGAGGATGAATAAGTTTTACTCCTGCCACCTAAAAAAGGCAAAAATTGTCTGATGTTACTATTTTTAAGTTACATAACATACAGTTCTGGGTGTTCATTATTTTTATCATGCTTTTATTGGAAAGCACTTTGTAACCTTGTTTTGAAAGGTGCTATATAAATAAAATGATTATTATACATAGGTATTGGTAGGGTAGGAATTTGGCGTAAATGGCATTACTAATCTTGAAACCTATTTTTGTTATACTATGCTGGAGTAGTATCTGCTACATTTGAATCCATGCAATAATAATCTGGATTTCTCTATTTACAAATCAAGGATACCCAAGAAAATACTGTCTTCAATACTCTGAATTGAATAGTAGGCCAACAGAAGAACATTCACTCAATTACATTAGATTTCTTTAGGGAATAGCAGTGGGCAACATTCGGGTTTCAAAAGTGAAGCCAATGCTGAAGTGCCACAAAGTTGAAAGGTATTTTAAAAACCTAAATGATCCAGAGCTTTTGAGAAAGCATTGGAGCCCCAGAAGCTATCCTCCGGCTCCACCCCTGTATACTACATCCACCACTTTAATCATCTAGAGTGCCGATACCTTCCTGCTTGTGAGTTTTGACCAGATAGTCACGATTTATAAGGACACATCCTGTATGGAGGACCAGCGAGGGCGGCGACAATGACCTTGCTTGTAACAGTTGATGACACATGCATGGGATAGGATGGCTCCCTGTACAGGAAATGATATTGTGTCACACGGTAAGGTGACATATGGGTTAGAGAAGAAAATGAAGGCTTGACCCTGATGGCTTGGGTGGCGCAGCAAATCACAATATCCTTTATATAGCACATATTAGCTGTCATGGTGGGACATCATTAATTTTGTTTCCCTACAGGAGGATTTTCTCTCCATAATATAAAGCACTAGAGTGTTTTTTATGAAAAAAGAAAACTCTGACGTTTGTCATATTTTCAGGAAAACTTAATTTCTATTTAGACTACTATGAATCCACTCTATCTCCTATAATGCTTCTCTTTCTGCTTTTTGTTAAAAAATTTCCTCACACACTTTTTCTTTCTCTTTCCCTATCTCTTTCTAAACTGACGCTCCGGATGGTTTGTTACACAGAACAATCTGAGATGTCATCATTGTAAACTGTTTGGGAAAGGGCAGGCACTTTAAAAAAATACTTGGCAGGTGATTGGATGAACCATCTGTCAATCAAACTTTTGCCAAAGCCAGCCAGGAGAAGATCGAAAATATCTTTTCCATCGAGAAAAGCCTTCAGTGCCATTCTTTGCTCTCCAGTTCTCATATAACTGATGCTATTTCAGCTACGCCAACTTCTTCAGGAGCCGCCATTGTTGTTTAGAACGAACAGTCACCTCTCTGTGACGTCACACACCCCTAAACAACGCCTGTAGCTGCCAGTAGCTCCTCACAGAACGCTGATTGGTCTGAACCACTGTGGTTACTTGAAGCCTGACAAGATGGACTTTCACGTGACATTGGGAGAATCCAGCTGCCGTGCAAGGTAATTCTCGTTCAGGCACTTTTGCCCAATGATTGTCCAGTATCAGACTGTTCTCCAGTGTGATGTTGTATATACTGCACAAATAAATACTACATACACATGTACAGTATATAGTCAACATATTCTCATACAACGGTTCGTATGATATCTTACGAAAAAGTTATTCCTCCTTTTCCGTTAGTTTTCCAACGAATGTCCAGCAACACAAAATAAACTTCCGTCTTTACAGGAAACAACTTCCTTAGGTTTAGGCAATAAAACTGCTTAGTTAGGTTTAGGAAAAGATCATGGTTTGGCTTAAAATACAATTGTAGCGTGAAGTGGCGTTACTTATGTACATAAGTTACGTGACAAATAAATCAACGTTGACTTCTGGTTTCACACGGGACATGAACGCCGGTCTCCTGGGTGAAAGTTCGGTATTTTTAGACCCACCCATCCACTCCGACCTCTTCCCAACGCAGCGTTCGCCGCTCTTCATATTTCCTGGTTGACAATTACATGGATTACACAAACTGATTTGTGAGATACACGAACACGAATTACAGTGCATTACTTTTCGTAGGTATAGCTACGAACAGTGTATGAGACCAGCCTGATACAGTACAACATGACCGTATACAGTATATGACAATATGAAAATCCAAGTGGATCACTTACTTTAATGAACTACATTATGAAATTACATCTGCAAAAACAATGTACTGCATCCTTTTCTTTCTTACGTAAACCAATTTTAATCTGAATCTCATTCAGTGTTGATTAATTGCTCGGGTCATGGTTCATTTAGCATGAAAAGCCACGGCAGCACTAAATGAAAACCTTACAAGGTGTCATCCTCAGCCATCTTTTCAGATTTCTAGCACATCTTGAAAGTAAACACATAATCCAAACAACAATAATCTGAATTTTCTTTTCAAATTGTTTAGGACATAAGAGGGGATTCTCCTAACTAACCCAGCAAAACCTAAAGGTACTAAAGCAATTTCACTTAAACGTGACAAATTCCTCCACATTTGTCGTGTGTCAGAAACAATAAAGATGCAGCCGACGTCCAGAGTATCCAGCTCATTCAATCAAGCGTGGGGATAAACTGGGAGGCTCCTATTAAGTGTTTCCTGCCTCAGGATTCAGTGTGTGGCAGTAAACTAAACTGAAATGACATCTCTGTCTCTCGTTCCACTTCTTTAAAAGTGTTTGTTGAAGGAGTTGAGTTTTATTGACTTTCTGATTTTCTCAGCATTAGACTTTGATTAGTGACCACGTCACTCAAAGTCAGTGGGACAGAAACGAGAATCAAACGGCCTCTGCTCACTTCTTAAGGGGAAACATTGCAGGTGAATAGGATAAAAACTAGGGCTGTCAAAGTTAACACGATAATAAAACGTTAACGCAAATCTGTTTTAACGCAACTAATTTCTTTAACACATTAATGCAACTTGCGTTTTTAGTCAAGTCATAGTCATAGCCAAGTCAGCACACTGACACACTGACAGCTGTTGTCGCCTGTTGGGCTGCAGTTTGCCATGTTATGATTTGAGCATATTTTTTATGCTAAATACCTGTGAGGGTTTCTGGACAATATTTGTCATTGTTTTGTGTTGTTAATTGATTTCCAATAATAAACATATACATATTTGCAAAAAGCAGCATATTGGCAAACTCCCATGTTGATAAGAATATTAAATACTTCACAAATCTCCCTTTAAGGTACATTTTGAACAGATAAAAAAATGTGTGATTAATTTGCGATTAATCGCGACTATATATTTTAATCGATTGACAGCCCTAGTATTTTGGTTGTTTTCTTTCCACTAGTCTGAAAGAAGACTTGCCATGGAAGCAAAATAGCTCAAAATCTCAAAATTGACAAGTGCATGAAAACATTATGTTTCTGCCTGGAGTGTCTCGACCTACAACATTTGGAGTAAGACACAGATGTAGTGAAGCTGAATGTTATTGAACAATTTCTCTCGAGAGGGAAGTATCAAGTAAATATATTTTGGAAATCCATAAAGCATGCTGTGTTACCAAATGGTCATGTTCTAAAGGATGCTGAGAGATGACGGGTGTCTGGCACCCTGACCTGTCAGTTAATGCTCTGAGTCACACTCAATAACCCACAAAACACACTTAAAGACATAGAACTGATGAAGAAATCCCCATGTTTATAGCCAAATACACACTTATACAAATGAATATTTACCCTCCAAGATGGCAAGTCTCAACACAAGCAAATACAACATGTCTGACACCGATAACATCCTCCTATATTGTATTAATAATGCAGTGTCAATTTTATAAAATCAAACTGTGTAGCCGGGGATGCAGATAAGACTGGACTTAGACCCTCCTGCAGTAGGATACTTATATAAAACTAACAAATGCATTACATTTCTGAAATCCAATCTGTTCCTCTCAGCCTGTGGGCTTAGTTAAGGGGCAGTCCGGAGGGTTTTTTATGGGACATAAAGCTCCTAGTTGGTGGCTTGCAAGCATGATGCATGGCTGTCACTGTAAGCCGCCACAGAGGGAAGGGAGAAATTGAATTGGCCCTCCTATTAATGGGCCATGTCACTGAACGTCAGGGCTCAGGATGTGACAAGTCCTATATCTGTGTGTGTGTGTGTGTGTGTGTGTGTGTGTGTGTGTGCGTGTGTGTGCGTGTGTGTGTGTGTGTGTGGGGGGGGGTGTGTGTGTGTGTGTGTGTGATGTCCTGCGTGGATAAAACCCCAGTTGACTTCAGCGGTATCCTTTAGCTCGCTGATTGACGGAGACAGACCCACAGAAATAAACACACATACACAGACACACCTTAGGCGCACACACACTTTTGCATGCACTCACTACATTACTAATGTGTGTGTTGATGAAGTCATGGGGGAACTGAATAAATATGTCAGAATGGTTTAAGGAAAAAAAACGCTCTATTTTTATGTCCTACTGTATATTAAAGGGTCAATTTTATATTTTTAAACCTGAACCCTATTTTCTATGGAGAACGGATCCTGCCAAAATCAAATATAAATAAATAAATAAATAATGGCTCGATAAATACATACATAAATATATCATTAAATGTAGGAAAAATAACATTAAAATTAAATGTAGCCGTTAATTAATTGATAAAATGTGACATAAATTGATATTTCTGTTTTAATTAGCTTTATTTATCTTTGTATTAATTATCTTATTTATTTAATCTTCTGTTTAATTATCCCTTTTATTTTATTTATTAATTTATATATATATATATATATATATATATATATATATATGTATATATTTATATTAAAAATTTAATTATTTTATTTTTCCATTTATTTTTTATTTATTAATTTATTTTTTCAAGCCTTCATAATTTTTCCCATGTTTTTGTGTCTAAGTGACAAATGGGGACAACAATTTTTTAGATTGGTCCAATATTGAGGAAGAACGCTGCATCCGCTAAACAGGCTGTGATGTAATCGCTCGGGGCAACTCCTCACATTCAGTGTACGTCCACTAAAAGTTGTTGTTTTTGCCACTGGCAGGCTCTGATTTTTATTATAAGTGTCTGACAACAATATGGAAAGGACCCTACAGAGAAATTAAACATTTTTCTTAAAATAATAGTCCTTTTCAATGTGGACCATTATTTATGAAATTATTATGAGTCTCCTTACTTTATGAAAGTGCAATACTAAATCTTTGGCCCCTTTAAAGCCACTGTATGTGAAGAATTTGAAAATGTATGACTTTAGCGCCCCCAGTGGTAAAATCAAAAACGGACAATTGAGACCACTAAGAAAGCTTCAAGCTACATCTAGACTACAATTTATTTTACCTTTCTACAAACAAAAACGTATTCCATTGCAATATTTTTACAGAACCTATATATCATGAAAAACATATCTTCATATAGTGGTTATAAGGCTATAAATGTGTTGCATAAATGGAGAAATCAGTCGGTTTGAACCCTCTTTATATAAGAGAAAACACCCAATTCAAATAAATTTCAGGTGAAGCGTGAAACTACATTCTTGACCCTGGAGATAGTGGCTGACAAAAAAAAAAAATCTTACTAGCTATTTCTGGAGGTTTCAACCGTATCTGACTCACTTTCAACTATGAGATGTGGTTGAAAGCTCCAGAAGGAGCAAGCAAGTAACTGCACCCTTGAATTAAATTTGATGGATTGATTTGAAGTGTCGGAGACGCAGGTAGGCCCAGTGGATCAGTGCTCATCACCGGAGGCCCCGGGGGGTCAAATCTCCCTCCTCTCACCGCTATTCGGACACGTTGCTCTATTGCTCTTGAAGGGGGAGGAAGTGATAGGGGAGGAGGAGCGGGAGTTACAGTTACATAATGGCTAATGCCCTCTGTCCATGTGCGGTGTCCACTGGCAGATGGTGTATTGCCCAACAGTCAAGGGCGAATGGACATATGAAGCAGGGGAGGGCTGGAGATGGGAGGAGTGTTGTGGAGAAACACGGGATGAAGGCACCAGTCACCTCAACGTGAAGGAGGGGATAACAAAGGAAACGCTAAGCTGCTGTTGCTGCCTCATTGTTACTGTAGTAATACCGTTTGTGGAGACACACCTGTACACCGTATTGTACACTCTCCACATCATATTCCTACATGTTTAAAAATGTTAACGTTTCTTGAGAACAGAGATGCTCTACAGTGATTCCCAACTAGGGGTACTTGTATTCCAGCAGGTACTTCTGCAGTTTCCAAGGGGGTATGTGGAAAGATTGTAGAGTGGCTTCATTAATTTTGAAAAATAGAAATTGTAATTTGATTTAAGAAATATATGTATGTATGCATGTGCATATTTGTGTTTAGGAGGAAAATAACCATCCACACGGGATCACAAACTGGTGTATAAATGTGTCACAATAACCAGGAAACTAGCAGCTACAATAGGCTGCACAATACCTCTCATCAACCTGAGCCAGATGCAACACCTTAACAACACCTTGACACAGAGAATGCATGAAAACTAGTAAGCAAGCGAGTAGAGACGTATAGCTAAAAGTAGTGAGGTAGAAGTAGTGATACATCATGGTGTAAATAGTTAGCTGAGAGAGAACATTTAATGAAAGTTTAATAGGCAAACTGTTGATACAATTGCCTAGAATTGATGGATAAACAGGTGAAATAGCTAAATGTAATGTAGAAATGGTTGAAATAGTTAGCTGAAGTAATGGATGAGAAATAATTAGCAAAAAGTAATGAATAAACAAATTAGATAACTAGTTAGAAGTAATGGATAAATAAATTAAATAATTAGCTAAAAGTAATGGATAAATAAATTAAATAATTAGTTAAAAGTAATGGATAAATAAATTAAATAATTAGTTAAAAGTAATTAATAAACAAATGAAATAATTAGCTAAAGGTAATGGATAAACAAATTAAATAACGAATTAAAAGTAATTAATAAACAAATTAAATAATTAACTAAAGGTAATGGATAAATAAATGAAATAATTAGTTAAAAGTAATTGATGAATAAATGAAATAATTAGCTAAATTAATGAATAAAAAATGAAATAATTAGCTAAAAGTAATAAATAAACAGGTGAAATAATTAGTTAAAAGTAAGATCAATAGTTGAAACAGTTGAAAGTTAGCTAAAAGTAATAAATAAACAGGTTAAAGAATTAGCTAAAAGTAATGAATAAATGGTTGAAAAGTCCAGTGGTAGTATTACGGAGGCAAACCGACCTAGATGCTGACAATTCAACTGTATAAAAAAACTGTTGACAGTCGGGGAACCACAGCTTTACAGTCTTTCTCATTAATATCTCCCTCTCTTATCTCACATTTACTGTGTGTGTCTCTATTTATACTCCTGTTCCTAAACACGCCGCTAACCAAACAACATGTGTCCATTCTGATAAAGCAGAAAAAATAGCAGCATGCTATTATACTGTGAGTCCACAGTAAACATGTCTCTTTGGTCGGTGAGGTCTCTGCATGCAGACAGGAGACGATGCTTAGTGCTGGAGCTATTATGACACTTCTGTCTCAGCGCTGAGCGTGATGCTAACTGTTTACTCTGCGTTAAGTCAATACAAGTCCATGCTCTCGCTAGCATTTACATTATCTTAGACAAAGAATCTGTTTCGTCAGACTGGCCAGTTTCAACCCATATCTCTGTCTCCAGCCTGTTATCTGATGGCGCTATTTATTGCGGACGGCGGTCCAGCATGGTTCAGTTCGTCGGTTAATGATGAACAAACAGTCATGGGGGACTGGAGAGGGATGAGTTGTCCGAGTCTAGCCTGGCAGGGTGTTGCCGCTCTGTTCATTATTTCACTGTTGTGCTTCACGGAAGAAGAGGAGAATGAGGCTGATGGCAGGAACTGATGTTGCAGACGTCACACCACTGACAGAGTACAGAGACACATAGCTGACACAAAACAGAGACTCCAGCAAAGACCCAGCAGCTCATTTGCCCTTTCTCTCAATTTTTCTCTTTAGTCTCTGAGCTCGCTGCAAGAGGACGTCCTTTAGACTGATGGCATTAATGTCAAATAGCCCATCTGGAAACCAGTTACAGTATACTTGTACCGCAACTTCTTTTCAGGTTCATCCAACTAACTTACAGACCAAATTAGGTGAAGACTGGATGACATTTGTAGGAGGATTGATTAAAAAAACTGAAAATGGTGTAGCATCTGTTTAGACAGAGATAGGCGTGGCCTTTACTGATCAATTTGGCTTGAACCAAAAAATCCAGGAAACAAGAAGTATTCTTCTACGGCTTACAGGTCAGGGTCAGTGAGCTACAACTCTTATATACAGTCTATAGTCAGGGTCATGTCTAGATGGTAACCTGCGATTTGCGACCTGAACTCTCGTGAGACAGTTGGGGTTAGGCATTGACTTCAAATTGATAGGTTGTCGGGCAGCGAGTCTTGCGAGAGTTTTTGCAAATCTTATCGTCTTGACACGACCACGGGTCAGAAGTTATGAGGCAAATTGTTCAGGCTGGTCTCCTACACTGTTCGTAGCTATACCTATGAAAAGTAATGCACTGTAATTTGTCGGACAAAATCAATTTGTGTAATAAACAAAATCGTGAACCAGGAATTATAAAGAGAGGAGGTCGGGGTGGATGGATGGATCTAAAAATACCAGACTTTCGCCCAGGCAACCCGAATATTGTGTCCCGTGTGAAACCAGAAGTCAACATTGATGTATTTGTTACCTAACTTATGCACTTAAGTAACGCCACTCCCGTAGTTATTTTAAGTCAAACCACGATATTTTCCTAAACCTAACCATGTAGTTTTATTGCCTAAACCTAAGTAACTTGTTTCCTGTTAAGATGGAAGTTTATTTTGAAAAGACTCTATGCATGTAACGAGCGGAAATTAACACGTGCTGCTGGACATTCGTAGGAAAACAAACGAAAAAGGAAAAATAACCGTGTTGTAAGATATCATACGAATCATTGCATGAGAATACGTTGAATGTTATAAATGGCCACCTGGTAGTGCAATTGGATCAAGATTGTTGCCAAACACTTCAAAATCTGCTGATAACTTTTTGAGAAGTTCCTGCTCACTAACAAACAGAAGCGGACCCAATAATATAACCTCCTTTTTTGCAGAGATAATAAGGAAATAAGAAACTTTGAAAATTGCACTTAACTTAACAAAGTTTAAAAAGTTAATTACAGGAAAGCATAAAGGCAAGAATGAAATAATTAAGGACAAAATAATGAAGAATGAAACACAATGAAGATATAAAAATAGAAAACATGATCAAAAGGAAAAGTACTTTAGAAATTAGATTTTAAAAAATGCATGGGGAAACAACACAAGGCTAAAAGTTGGCAAGATCAAAAGGCAATTACATAAAAGCAAGACTATGAGAGGGTATTTTGAGATTTAAAAGATGGTACTGAATTAGTGAGTCTGAGTTCTTTGGGAAGGACAGTCTACAGATCCGAGGCCGCTGACTGAACAAGTACAATCACTGTCTGAGGGTCTCGGGTTCAAATCCCATACAACATGTCAGCAAAGTTCATGTGATAAGTAAGAAGGGAGTACAAGAAGTAAAAAGTTTTTGAAAACTGTTCACAGTGAAGTATGCGGTTTATCCAAAGCAGCGCTTGAAGTGGAAAAAAACAAGTGTCAAAAACTATAAAATGATATTATCTGTTCAATATGCACCTTAAAGGGACATTTGTCAAGTATTTAATACTCTTATCAGCATGGGAGTGGGCAAATATGCTGCTTTATGCAAATGTATGTATGTATTTATTATTGGAAATCAATTAACAACACAAAACAATGACAAATATTGTCCAGAAACCATCACAGGTTCTGCATTTAGCATAAAAAATATGCTCAAATCATAACATGGCAAATTCAAGCCCAACAGGCAACAACAGCTGTCAGTGTGTCAGTGTGCTGACTTAACTATGACTTGCCCCAAACTGCATGTGATTATCATAAAGTGGGCATGCATGTAAAGGGGAGAGTCGTGGGTACCCATAGAACCCATTTTCATTTGCATATCTTGAGGTCAGAAGTCAAGGGACCCCTTTGAAAATGGCGATGACAGTTTTTTCTCGCCAAAATATTACGTAAGTTTGCAACGTTATTTAGAATCCTTTGCGACAAGCTACTATGACATGGTTGGTACCAATGGATTCCTCAGGTTTTCTAGTTTCATATGATACCGGTATCTTCACTATGGCTTTAAAACTGAGCCCGGTACAACCTGCGTTAAAGAAATTAATGGTGTTAAAACAAATTTGCGTTAACGCGTTATTATCGCGTCAACTTTGACAGCCCTAATTAATATGTAATGTTTGTTATAGTTGGAAAACCCCCCAAAAAATATCATCGTTTCTGAAAAGAGAGGTATCTGTTGAATTTTTAAATGTAATTAATAATGCTGTAAGCACCACAAACAAAATTCCTTTCAACATTGTATTGTGATGGTGGCAGAATACTTTTGTATTTTGTGTAAAAAACAACCCGTTAAATGATGCTTTGACATCACTGAGGTGAAACACAACATCGACCTGTTATGTGTTCATGTGTATCTACTGTATACAGTTATACATGGAGTTGAGTATGCGCAGTAATTATGAATGGTGTACCCCAGATCCATTGATAATGTAGCCATTCCCTGCTGCATTTACATGCTCACGAATCTGACACATATACATATACAGTATACAGTAGCTTCATTACTTTTTAAATACCACCACAGCCCCTCTCACAGGAGTGCTGGTCTGCTATAGACATCATCATGGATGCTCACTGGTATATCATGACCTAGAAAGTACAGCAAGATGATTATCTCTTCAACATGATGCACAACCAAGCCTCAGGGAATAACATAAACAGCTACATGTTGGGGCCAAAACAGCACATGACTCAATAAGAGAGACGTAAACCTGATCACCCTTTGTTCTAAACACTGGCCAGAGGCTTCAACTGAACAACAAAGCTTGACCGATCACTCTGGTGTGCGTGTCTGCATGCATGTGTACGAGTGATAGATAGCATAAGACATGTCCACATCACGCAGGATCTAAGGAAGCTAACAAGACGCAGAGCACCGCTGACACCGTGGCCTTATAAAGCAGGAGCGTGCTCACCTCGCCGGCCTGCACCCGCCGAAAGCTTTGATCAGCCGTCGTACGGAGACGTCAGGCGGGCCGAGGAGGCCCAGCGAGCTGCAGCGGTGAATATCGAACTGATAGGACAGATGCTGTTCCTATCAAAGTTTGTTGGAATCAAAAGAGCAAACCCTCGCTGTTCACATCAGATGTGATAACCGTGTTCGCATCGTAAAGGACGAGCACTGTAGATTAATCTCCTTATGGAGTCTCCTTATGGCGGGTTGCCATGCTCTAGATAGAGGGGCCACCTGGGTACGGGTAAGGTAATCCTGTAGCTACCCCCTGATTTATTTCACCAGTGACCTAAAAATAGACTATAGTAAAACCATCCCTCCTTTTTTCAATCATTCTTCTCCATAAAAGCCAGCAAGCTGTATTATTTACTCAGATATGTTTGAGTTTAAAGGGTTGGTTCACCCAAATGACAAAAAAACACACCTTACTTGTGCTATGTCATCACATTTTAGATATGTTAAGATTTCATTTTTGAGATATCCGTTTCTGAGTTTTCATACAGTGGTGGTGCTCACACCATTGACAAAAGGAATTGAAAAAATATCAGAAGCAACATCTCTTTCCAGAGAAAGTGTCCCAGTAACTCTGGATAATCCAAAGAGCACATAGTTTTCATGGGGATTATTTCTCCGGTAGAAGGTAGTTCTAATGACGACTGTTTACAGCACAGACTGTGGATTACAGAACAGTAACCAGGAAATTGTTTCTGAAAAGAGAAGCTGCTGCTGGCTTTATCTTCTCAGATGATACCACTCTCATGTTTGTCTATTACATATGAAGCTATAGGGCCAGGAACAGATTATTATAGTTTTGCAGAAGCAGGTGGAAACAGAGGGAAACAGTTTGCCTGGAAGAAATTCTTACTGCACGTAACTCCCTGCAAAAACACAACTTGTTACTAGCCGTGTTTCCATTGAATTGTCAAGCAAATTTGAAGTGAACTTTTGACATGTCTTAGGTGCGTTTCCGTCAACTGATTTGGACAAATAAACTCGGCTACAGAGTAGTTTGGTCAGAAGTCGGCGCTATAGGCTACGCATGGCTGTAATTCGCCGGTAAACAGAGTAGAAGAAGAAGAGGTTGCGAACCGGAAACAAAACAAGTCGGCTTGGTCATCTAACCATCTACGATAGAAAAATGGAGAGATGTCTTCAGACATTTGTTTCGATTGGGCACATTTTAATTGTTCTTTCATGTCAGCTAGTATTGGTCATGTTTTATGTTGAGAGACGAAAACAAGCATTTATACATTATGGGAATATCTGTAGAAACAGCAAATCAGTCATGTGATTTAAATGTTCCCTAAGTCAGAATTTATTCAACAAAGGTGTTTTCAAAATCCATTTACACTTCAAGCAAGCGTAAAAACAGTTTTGCGCAATTGAGGAAGTTTTATTGTATTGTATAATTTTGCCGTTTCCATACAGCTTTTCTAATGCGATATTTCAAAATGCACATAAAAATATGTGAATGGAAACACAGTTATTTTTACATTAATTAGTGAGCTTTAAAGGTGCAAATAGGCATATGTTTTTTAAACTTTTGACAAAGCTGGGCTAGCCTTTATGCTAAGCTAAGCTACTTTTCTCCTGGCTCTAGCATTATACTCAACGCTGGAGAGCGGTATCAATCTTCTCATCGAACTCTCTCTTGTTGAACTATTAAATGAAAAGTTAATGCTTTGAACACAAAGTTCCATTCGCCACCATTGTATTGCTGAAATCTCAGAGACGGACATCTCAAAACCTGGACAAACCTGAATAAAACCACAACTACCTGCATGATGGGGTATATATCCAAAAATGTTGTTTTTTCTTTCTTCGGTTGAACTGATCATTAATCTGCTCCAAACGATCAACATTAGCTGTAAATCAGAAAACAACCGGCAGTAAAATAACTCAGGACACTAGCAAGATCCTCACCTTTTCTTGGTATTGCCGTCTGGATGAGTCCAGAGACTGGATGAGTGCTGTTGCGTGGCCGATGAACATGGCGTAGCAGGTGGCTCCGACGATCATACTGAGCATGGTCAGCCAGATGTCCGACATGCTCTCCGGGGCTTGTCTTCCATAGCCAATGCACAGCATGTGGCTCATGGCCTTAAAGAGGGCGAAGGAGTAGAGTTCGCTCCATGAGTCATTCTGCAGGGAGGGCAAAGAGACAAGAGAAAAAACAAGTTGAGAGAAAAACAAATATAAGGAAGGTGGAGGAGTTATTCTGTCCTCCTGGAATAGCTCCTCACTTTTATATTGTTACTGTCACGCTACAATGATTTTGACCTCATGACCTGAGCCTGTCGTCTCCGCAAAAGGTAGACTGTTAAGGCACACTGCAGTGAAAATTTATACAAGTTAGAGTGCAACAGAAGTGGGGATAGATAGAGTAAATTATAGAATAAGAGGGCTAAAGAGTAAGACATTCCTGGTGAAGTGTCTGGTGATGTTTTAGGTTTGGTGGAGAGCCGTTATCATCATCACTGAGCTGCCTCGCCTTGTCTTAGCCAGAGCAGAAGGAGAAGAGGGAAAAAAGTGTTAATGAGGAGCCCGTACATCTGCCTGCTCCAGTCTGCCTTTGATTGGTGCTCACACACTCAGTCAACTCTAATTCTCCCACATTAGGTTCATTAGAAAGCCCTCCACAGGCACCGCTGAACCTCACAGCCTCCCCTCAAACAGCTGTGGTTCACACATACACTGTCCAGGGTTCAACACTGTATGTGTGTTTCTTCTTCTGAGATGAGTGGTGTCACTTCACTCACTGATTGACTGCTTGGATGCTTGGTATCTGATTTGTGTTTTTTTTCCAGGGGAATTTTGCATTTCATTTGAGATTCAAATTTGGTTGGTTTTGGAGGAGGTGAAAGAGCACGTACTGACAGGAGGCTGCCGTCAGATGAAAATGTGTTTAGAAAGGTGACTGGAGGAACAGCAAAGACAGAAGATGAGATTTTAAAGGGATAGTTTGGGTGTTTTGAAGTCAGGTACTATGAGGTACATATCCATAGTTAATGTATTACCTATAGTAGATGGCGATCGGACCCCAGTTTGGAGAAACAGACAGGAGTTACCGCACAGAAGCAAAGCAATGTACTGATGTGGATGTGGGCAGCAGCAAAATATATTTTAGCCACCTAAAAAACGAATTACTAGACTAACTAACTAATCTCAATACTCATTCACACACCGATGGCAAAGCCTTCGGGAGCAATTTGGGGTTAAGTATCTTGGACACTTCGACATGTGGACTGGAGGGGACGGGGATCGAACCGCCAACGACACACTCTACTTCTGAGCCACAGCCGTCCCCATGGTTAGTTTGGATTCACCAAAGTCACACAAGCGGTAGACCAGAAACCTTGTGTTCTGCAAAATAAAATTACTGTTTTTTTTCAATGGAGTCTGGTTACTTTGGCGAGAGCATAGATAACAGTTTCAGTTCCCTGTAGGAAACATAGACCTCATAGCTGTCTCACGGCAAGGTAAACTGGTGAAAATATTCTAAATATAGCGTACATTTTTATTGATATTGATTTTTTTTTGTTGGACCTTTTTCTTATGTGGCTACAATACGTTTTGCTGACATTTCCGTCCACAGCAGTACATTACTTTGCTTCCGTGTGGTCTGCTTCTCCAAGCCAAGAGCATGCCGACCGTCATCTACTGTGTGTAATAAACTGACGATTGATACGTACCTCATACAACTCCACTTCAAAACACCCAAACTATCCCTTCACAATGCACTCAGCCTCAGGCAGCAGGGTAGAAACTCAGCCCTGGCGGCTGACTGTGAGCCCCGAATGTGGCTCAAAGTTTCATATCTGTTTTGAGCCGTCAGCTGGATGGATCAGTGGTTTGGATTTGTTTGAGGAGATTGAACTGGACCTTGTAATCTCAGATGAAAGACAGAAAAACCCACGACAACAGTCTGCAGCCTTTAAGATTATGAACACCATTTCAAGCTTTGTTGTTATTTCTATACTATCTAGTCCTGTAACTGCAGTCCTTTCTTTCTCACTGTCATCCTTAAGCCCATTATAATAAGCAATATTTCAGACAAACTGTAACAGAGCATTTAAAACACTCTTGCCTCAGTGTGAGTCTCGTCCCCACCCCACTGCCCCCGAGTGGTGAACAGACCCGGAGCTGAGTCCCTCCAGTCGGCCATCAGCATGCTGGCCACATTGCTGGTGGATAAACAGCAGGAGAACCCAGAGACCAGGCACAGAAATAAACACCTTCTCACACATGGCTGCACCTGTCTGTCTCACTCTCTTACAGACACACACACATTATGATACAGTATGTCAGTGGACAGAGCCCCAGAGAATAACGTCTTTCATCGCCACTGAGGTCCATCCTAAATGTACTGTACACTGTACAAAGGATACTTGATTACAAAGATACTAACAAAAACTAAAAATGGAAAGTATCTATTACTGTGCTGTTGTTGTGGCATTTAAAGGACAACATTATTGTGCATGCAGTGGAGTCCTTCAAGGACAGATACAGGGTGTAACAGTATAACTCATCTACGGGTCGAAGGTGCATTACTACTGTCAGTCTGCCTGTGTGGCTGTGTGACTGTTAGTGAAAGCCCACGAGTATAAATCAGCTCATCTCTCCTGTATTCCTAGAAATGTTTTTGTCGATTTGTCGAGGCCTATGTTGCAGGTGAGTCTCCTGTTTCTGATCTGATATCCATACAAATAAACTACACAATCGTAAACCTGGATTAGGCAGAATGGATGCTCCAAGCTTGCAAGGTGTTGAGAACAAATGGATGCATTCATACCATGAATGTTTACATGTACTGTAGTTAAAGTAAAATGAATACAGCACGTCTAGTTACTAGGGCTGTCAAAGTTAAAGCGATAATTCGCCACTAATTTCTTTAATGCATTAACGCAACTTTTGATTTTTAAGTTGTAGCCAGCTCAGTTCAAAAGCTAGAGTGAAAATACTGGTATCATCAGAAATTATAAAGCCTGAGGAATCCATTGGTACCAACCATGTCATACTAGCGTGTTGCAAATGAGGCTAAATAACGCTATGAAGTTATGCAAAATTTTGGCGAGGAAAAACCGGCATCGCCATTTTCAAAAGGGGTCCCTTGACCTCTGACCTAAAGATATGTGAATGAAAATGGGTTCTATGGGTACCCACGAGTCTCCCCTTTACAGACATGCCCACTTTATGATAATCACATGCAGTTTGGGGCAAGTCATAGTCAAGTCAGCACACTGACACACTGACAGCTGTTGTTGTCTGTTGGGACATGTTTGCCATGTTATGATTTGAGCATATTTTTAATGCTAAATGCAGTACCTGTGAGGGTGTCTGGACAATATTTATCATTGTTTTGTGTTGTTAATTGATTTCCAACAATAAATATATACATACATTTGCATAAAGCAGCATATTTGCCCACTGCCATGTTGATAAGAGTATTAAATACCTGACAAATCTCCCTTTAAGGTACATTTTGAAAAGATAAAAAATGTGCGATTCATATGCGATTAATCACGATTAAATATTTTAACTGATTGACAGCCCTAGTAGTTACATGTATGCTTTAAAGAAATAGTTTGAAATCCACAAGCAGAATCAAAAGCAAAATAAGTGTATATTCATTTACATGTGATAGTATGAGCCAGAGACAGAGTTTAAGTTCTTTAAGTTTGAGATAATAGCTGATCAGAACTGACAGTGCACTACAGCTGTCTCTCACTATTGAACATTACAGGCTTCATAGTAACACAATAAACTAATTCTACAGAGATACCACCCTGTGTGAGGGGGGGAAAAGAAAGAGGAAACAAATGAAATTAGCTCTGGTGTTCATTTTATTTGCCATCGGTCTTCACTGAGCTGCATGGATGATCGCTAATTGTACATAATACATTTAGGGAGGAAGACAAAGGGAGTACGGGACGTCTATGATGCATGATGGAGTAAGTATAGAATGGTGAGTGTACGTGCATGCTGGCACGTTCGTCTGGGTTTACATGCTGTTTGAGGCCCAGCTTCTGTTTGAACGTGTGTGTGTGTGTTAGACTTGTGCCAGTCATGCTGCCGAGCAACTCCTTGATGGGGTGCAGTCCCTCTCCGACAGTCTAAAGCTGCTTTAAAGCAGAAGTTCTTTAAAGCAGAAGTTCTCAAAAGCATCTTTTTTCAGCCAAGGACCCCTTACAAGAGAGAGAATATACCGGGGACCCCCTCTGGACCCCACTTTGAGCATCACTGCTTTAAAGGACTGACATTTAGATCACACTGACATTTAGAAGTTCAATATGTACACTTCCCTAAAAGACCTTGTTAGCAATGTTAATATTCATTATTCAGAACCAGTGGGTACATGTTTGTATTCATTATTTAAAACCAAATGAGTATTTAAAGTTGCAAGATGGTTTGGAGTCTGCTGGAAGCACTCGACAATATTAATGAGGAATGCTGAGGCAAACAGATTTCTTCTGATTAGAACACTCATGCATAAACTTAAATTGGATTGTGCGTTAATGTTAAAATAATGGACTAATGAGAAAAAATTAAAGGGCACCATGGTGGCTGTGAAAATGTAACTGCGACATCACAAGTTTGAATTCGTAACTTTAACTGGAACATTTTCTGTCTCTGAATATAATCAGCAGCTTATTAAAAGGTCTCGGTTGACCAAATGCAGCATTTTTCTGCTTTCTGAAAAACAGAGCTGACTTAACTGCAGCAGCATATTGCAGCTATAATGTTTTTATTCTATAGAGTGAGGAAACATATCCCCATACAACAGTTCATATATCTTACGAAACGTTATTCTTAATTTTTCGTATGTTCTCCAGCAATTGTCAAGCAACACGTGTCAATTTCCACACGTTATACAGTCTTTTCAAAATAACCTTCCGTCTTCACAGGAAACAACTTGGTTTGGTTTAGGAAACAAAACTACGTAGTTAGGTTTAGGAATAGATCGCGGTTCGGGTTAAAATAACTACGGAAATGGGGTTACGTAAGAACGGAAGTTACGTGACAAATAAATCAACGTTGACTTCTCGTTTCACACGGGACACGAACAGCGGTCTCCTGGGCAAAAGTCCAGTGTTTTTTGTCACCCGACCTCCCCCCTACTCGCCGTTTGTTGCCGAAACGAACTCTGCTGCCGCCATTTTGGACTGAAAACACTTATTATATTTATAGTATTTTATTGTTCAACACAGGCCATTTCAGTAGAATATAGCAATAGAATAGAAATAATTTAGTTTGACTTTTGTACGGCACTTTTTAGGCGGATATTTTATTGGAGCTGGTAGTCACTTTCAGTCCAAAATGGCGTTAGCGGAACGGTTTGGGTTAAATAACTACAAAAGTGGGGTTACTTTAGTACGGAAGTTACGTGACAAATAAATCAACGTTGACTACTGGTTTTACACGGGACACAAACAGCGGTCTCCTGGACGAAAGTCCTGTGTTTTTTGTCACCCACCCATCCACCCCGACCTCCTCCCTACACGCCGTTTGTGGCCGAGACAAACTCCGCTGCCGCCATTTTGGACTGAAAACACTTATTATATTTATAGTATTTTATTGTTCAACACAAACCATTTCAGTAGAATATAGCAATAGAATAGAAATTATTTAGTTTTACTTTTGTACGGCACTTTTTAGGCGGATATTTTATTGGAGCCGTTAGTCGCTTTCAGTCCAAAATGGCAGAAGTGTAGCTTTGCTGCTCGGCGCTGATGTTGCAATGGAACGAACAATTGACTTTTACTTCTTGGCAATATACTGTATGTTCTTTGTTGTCTTTCTTTATACTTCCTGGTTCATGATTACGTGGATTAAATACGCATTAATTTTGTGGAATATATGCGAATTACAGGGCATTACTTTTTGTAGGTTACAAACTGTGTATGAGAACAACTTGAGCGAGGTTATTGCACCAAGAAATGAAAAAAAATATTCTAAAATTGATCACATTAAAAGAGGATAAAAGATCTGATCCAGTGAATGTTGTAAAGTGTGGTAAATTTCAAGGCTCTAGGATGCTGTACTTGGTCACAGCGGTGCTATGAGTTAAATGCTAACATCAGCATGCTCACCATGACAATGCTAACATGCTCATGTTTAGCAAGTATAATGTTTACTATGTTCAATATCTTAGTTTTGGGTGTTAGCATGTTAACATTTGCTGATTAGCAATAAACACAAAGTACAGCTGAGGCTGATGGGAATGTTTTGCAGGTGTTTGGTCATAAACACAAAGTATTGACCGTTAGCATAAAAAGTACAGTGTGTTCTCCTTGTGTTGTAAATGCTGATATGAGTCTTTATCTCAGTCTGGTTTATGGAAGTCTCTCTCAACTGACTCGTGTGTGTATCCTTAACTGACTTCATTAGATGTGAAATGGATGTGGCAGGATTTTAATTGATTTGCGAGAGGAATTGGACTCAGTGGATCATAGCTTTGCTGCTCAATAAGCTGTTGTTATTGGGTTTGAGTTCATTAGCTTTAATTGGTTTTTCGTCTTTGACAGAGGAAGAAGTTCAACGTGATGTGCTCGAGGAACAACTTCCACATAATGTAATAGATAAGATGAAAATGATCTGGACTTGTTGGTTAAACTAGATCTATTTCATGTCTTTTGTATAGTTACAGTGGAGACTCAGCAATCACAATATTTATACGCTGAACTGTTACATGAAAAGGTTACAGCAGCTAAAGGGAGGCTAGTCTCTATTATTTGGGAGCACAGGAGAGTTTTCTTTATGTTTTCAGCTCTTCCTTATAGTCTATCTTACTTAAATATTGTTAATTTTCCCTCTGCCGACACAAACTACAAAGATTCAATGAGATTTGTTGCTTTGTAAATCGTCATCACACCCCTCCCTTCACTCTGCTATATTAAGCCTTTCTATATATAAAAACTGGAAACCACTTCAGCTCTTTTTGAGCTGGCAACATTTTGCCAGCTGTATTTTTTTTTTAAGAGATGCTAGTTTTTTTTCATCCCCCTCTCTGAGGTATTCAACGTTGGCAGAACTGCGATGGAAAACACCACAGCTTTCTTTCTTTCTTTTGCTTCTCAGCAAAGCGGAAAATTCAGCCATACAAGTGGCTTGTGTAGACAAGGTGTGCAGAGGGATGCAAATTACAGGTGCACTACTGTAACAACCAGTAATGTCTGTGTCCGGTTTACAGAGGAGGAGCAGGTTCAGTCTGGCCTTCAGGTCCTGTGGAGGACCCAACATCGTAGGTTGTGTCCTTCACAGGATCCAGCCTCTGAATTGAGACACAGCTGTACATTTCAGAGTGCTGCTGATGTGCAACCGTGTGCATCCAGAAAATATGTCTAGCTGATGACGCAAGCTGTGGCCATATGACTCAAGCCAAAAGCATCTGTGCTGCTATGAGCATGGAAATCACGAAGCAGGCCTTTGTTGTAGCAATGATAAAGAAAAAGATAAAAAAAAAATCTATATTGATTTTAAATTTAACAACAATGTGAAAAGCATGTCGGTCGTTCCGCCTCTTTGGTCCAAACTGTGTTGCCAACTCTTTTCCAATGAAAGCAGCTAGCACTCGCTCCAAAAGTTGCCAGATGATGCCATACGCTCATCTGCATACTGGTGACATCATTGCACATAATTTGCATAAAGCCTAGTGGTTGTGTCGGCTGACTGCCTGCCTGTGCACCTGCTGCGCATGGTTTTCCAGAGTTTATGTTGTTCTACTATTTCAAGATATAAAGACAACTTATTTGCAAAAAACCTGAATATTTATTCTGTTATTTAATAAAAACCTGAACTCACTGCATGTCACTGCTTAGCTAAATATGACAAGACAACTTTTCTTCTTAAAATGGGGTTGGTTGGAGGGTCTGTGTGGATACGACCTGCACCCTCACATTTTAAATCAAAAGTTGTAAACACTACACGTACAGTAAAGTATGGAAACACTTTGGGTTTCATACATTGCAGGAAAAGCAGAGCTAGACATCACGGTTAAAGCTGCATGCTAACTCTGTCATGGACAGGAAACGTTATCGTATCGCGGTAACGTGCAGTCGAGCCGGCCGTCACTCTCATTTCTGTGGTCAAATCAGCCGACGCTACAACTGTAGAGCACCCATATACTGACATTTATGTTAAATACATTCAAACGGCCCCGAGGGAGCTGACCATGGATGTATAAAGAGAACGGAGCTGACAGGAGAGCTAGAAACCACCTTGGAGAAGTTAGAGGTAGTATACATGTGGGACTATGTCCGGTTTTCAAAAAAAAACAAAAAACTTTTAGAACCTTCATTTTGCATTTTTTCAGTCTGGAGCACTCATGTGACCACAGTTAGTCAATCTACTACATACCTACTATAACTATTTCAATACAGCATTACTACCGTATTATAGTAGTATAATACTACTGTATTATACTCCATACAGCATTACTACTGTATTATACTCCATTACCAGAACTAACATCTACCTTCGGCTATGATGGAGACAATCGTCTGTTCAACGAACGAGGTAAGATTTTCTCAGCCAGACACACCTTTAAACACACTTCTTTCAGCGTTACACTGATCTAGGCAAGCCTACATTTTCATCTGTTTTTAATCTTTTGTCTAAACTTTTGACAAATACAACTACTTGAGAAGTATAAGATACGTATGTGGACTAAAACAGGGCTGTTTTTACAGTTAAATTAACAAAACCATGACTGAAAACATATTCTAAGCTTCACCAAAAGATTTTAGATCAACCTTATGTCCAAAAACTGATCTAAAACTGAAGTTATTGGAAAAAAAATATGTAAAGCATTCTGTATGTATAGTATAAAGGAAAGTACAGTATAAAGATGTGATTCTGTGGTGTAAGGCTGAACTTGGCTAGACTCTTGTGATGAACTGAATCAGTGTGTTTAAGAAAAAGTAGCTTCACAGTGCTCTTTAAAAGCAGATGTAGTTGGCTTCAGTACTTTCAACTGTCTTTTTGTGTGTATCCAACGTTAGGATGGGACTGTTTTCTTAACTTTTGCATTTGTGTCTTTCAGTCAATTGAACAAGAGCTGGTTGAAGCCGCTGCTCAACATGGTCCCAACCAGGACCAGAGAACCCAGCAGGCTCCCAGCAAAGAGACGCAGTACCTCAGAAGAGCCCTGCTGGACTCCCAAAAACAGAACACCGAGCTGGCCTCAGACAATGCTGCCCTGAAGGAGCAGATGGCCAGCAAGGATTCCAGCTGGGAGGAGGAGAAGATGAGGATCCTGAAGGCTCTCAGGTCAGAGAGAGCCATCAGGAAACAGGCTCAGACTGACCTGAAGAACAAGGAGAAGGAGAAACAGGAGGAGATCGACTATCACAATCAAGGTCTGCTTCACAAGCAGAATGAGATCCTCCTGGTCAAACAGCTCTGGACTGAAGAGCTAGCTAACATCTCTGTGGCGTGGACGACGGAGAAAAGAAAGATCACAGAGACCTGGGAGAAAGAGCTCAAATATGTGGTTGATCAGAAGAATTTGATGGTCAAATCTCTGCAGGAGGAGTCGGACAGGAAGGTGAGCCAGGTCGTCCTGGAAAAGGATGATCTGATCACCCAAATGACAGCGGCTAAGATGGCTCTGGAAGTCCAGAATCTGGAGAGCGAGGCCCAGCTGAAGGAGAAGGAGATGCAGCTCATCCAGAGCGAGGCAGAGTGGAAAATAAAACTAGCCGCTCTGGAAGATCAGCTGAGGAGCGAGCTAGCTTCGAAGGAGGAGAGCATCAAGGAGCTGCAGACAAACAGCAGAGAGATGGAGCAGCAGTGGAAGAATCAACTGAGCCACATGGAAGAACAGATCCGGCTCCAGGCCGACACCACCGCCGACCTCCAGGAACAACTCCTCAGGTTCCAGGAGCTCCTCCTCCAGAAACCTGACCTAGAGGAGATGAAGGCCAACAAGAAGGAATTAAAGAGGCTGATTAAGGAGAGGGAGAAGGAGGAGAAGAGACAGAAGAAAGAGAATGAGGAAAGAGAGAAGAGAGAGAAGAAGGAGAATGAGAAAAGAGAGAAGGAGGAATTGAAAAGACTGAAGAAAGAAAAGGAGGCTAGGGAGAAAAAAGAGAAGGAGGATTTGAAAAGGGAGAAGAAGGAGAAGGAGAGGAAGGAGAAAGAGAGGAGAGAGGAGGAGAGAGAGAAGTAGCATCCTTTCTCTCCTCACTCTTCCCCCCATTTCCCCTATCCCCATCCCCCTTCTGACCATCCCACCCCTTCACCCCCTACACCCTACCTGCTCTATATCTCTCCTCCCCACAATCCAATTACCGCAACTAATATCTACCTTCGGCTATGATGGAGAAATTGTCTGTTCACGAAACAAGGTAAGATTTTCTCAGCCAGACACACCTTTAAACAAACTTTTTTCAGCGTTACACTGATCTAGGCCAGCCTACATTTTCATCTGTTTTTAATTTTTTATCGAAACTTTTGACAAATGCACTTGAGAAGTATAAGATACGTATGTGGACTAAAACAGGGCTGTTTTTACAGTTAAATTAACAAAACCATGACTGAAAACATATTCTAAGCTTCACCAAAAGATTTTAGATCAACCTTATGTCCAAAAACTGATCTAAAACTGAAGTTATTGAAAAAAAATATGTAAAGCATTCTGTCTGGGTAGTATAAAGATAAGTACAGTATAAAGATGTGATTCTGTGGTGTAAGGCTGAACTTGGCTAGACTCTTGTGATGAACTGAATCAGTGTGTTTAAGAAACAGTAGCTACACAGTGCTCTTTAAAAGCAGATGTAGTTGGCTTCAGTACTTTCAACTGTCTTTTTGTGTGTATCCAACGTTAGGATGGGACTGTTTTCTTAACTTTTGCATTTGTGTCTTTCAGTCACTTGAACAAGAGCTCCCTTCCATCATCCATACACTCTCCGTCCTCCCCAAGGTGACGTGGGGACCCCCATACTATCCTCCATCCATATTCTCTCCCTCCTCCCCACGGCGGGCATCTCTCTGCGTGGGTTTACCCAGAGTGCTCTGGTTTTCCCCACAAAGATATAAATAAATATACAAAATATGAACTATTATCTGCCAATTAGTCTTTATAAAGTGACAATCCTTAAGATTTCAGTCCTGGTTGATTTATAATTTCTATTTGAGTGAAAACAGTGGAATTGTGTTTAGAGTTTAGCAGTCTGGAGTCTTTATTGATTCATGAGCTTCAGAACTGTGTCAGAGTTTAATTATTTGTGTTCATACAGTGGAGGGAAAACTTTAATACAGCATTTTTTTCTGCCACAGGCTGGGCAGCATTACATGGCTTGACCTAGCAAAACACAAATTAGATCAGATTAGAGCTAATAACCCTCTTCAAAAAAGTCAACAGTCTCCAAACTTTACTTAATTTTATTTGTATTTAAAATGTATTATAATTAGGGCTGTCAAAGTTAACGTGATAATAAGATGTTTCAAATTCGCAAATTTGTTTTAACACCACTAATTTCTTTAGCGCATCAACGCAACTTCCGGTTTTTAGGTTGTAGGAGGCTAAATAACGCTCCAAACTTACGCTAAATTTTGGCGAGGAAAAACTGGCATGGCCATTTTCAAAGGGGTCCCTTGACCTCTGACCTCAAGATGTGTGAATGAAAATGGGTTCTATGGGTACCCACGAGTCTCCCTTTTACAGACATGCCCACTTTATGATAATCACATGCAGTTTGGGGCAAGTCATAGTCAAGTCAGCACACTGACACACTGACAGCTGTTGTTGCCTGTTGGGCTGCAGTTTGCCATGTTATGATTTGAGCATATTTTTAATGCTAAATGCAGTACCTGTGAAGGTTTCTGGACAATATTTGTCATTGTTTTGTGTTGTTAATTGATTTCCAATAATAATCATATACATACATTTGCATAAAGCAGCACATTTGCCCACTCCCATGTTGATAAGAGTATTAAATACTTGACAAATCTCCCTTTAAGGTACATTTTGAACAGATAAAAAATATGTGATCAATTCGCAATTAATCGCGATTAACTATGGAAAGTAATCAATTAATCGTGATTAAATATTTTAAACGACTGACAGCTCTAATTATAACTTAAATACACATAAAATTGCTTTACATGTCATCATGTCTCCTGAGACCTTCATGTCTCAAATATCCTGAGACTACTTTTGTTAATTAAGGATTCAATCAATTTCCATGCCACTCACTTGTATTGCCTACTTTACAAATGACACACAATATACTGTAACGCCCACTTTAAATGTTCTTCTCTGAATAATATATTTAAGAAATGGATGTTACTGAGATCTTTATAGTGCATGAACCAAATTAATACTGAAAGAAGCTGTTGGATCATAACAAGCAATCACTCAACTCACACACACACACCAACACCTCCACATCTCACACAGTAACTGTCCATTATTCTTATGCGCCCTGACAGGCCTGCTGACAGTTAGATCACTTCAGTAATTGATTGAATGGGGGATATCCTTATTAACTTTCACAGCAGGAGGGTTTCTTGAAGTGCAATCGCTGTGTGTGTGCATACAGTGCACATGCACAGATAATAAAGCCACACAAATTGGTGTACTATTCCTCCTCTACAGTAAAATGTCTCTCAGCAGCCTCGATATTAAATACAAAAAACAGACTGAAGCAGGAGAGGCTTTATTCTAATGAAACTGATCTAAGAGCCAATCAGGCTGAGGCAGATGGGACAAACCCACCTGTCATCCACGTAACAGAGAGCCACTTAAACAACAGGCCATGATGATCCGGTATCTTGTGATCACTATGCTGCAGGGAGCCTGATTGCCGGGGCTTATAATAAACACCGCTGTCGGCTGCGTGCACATCTTTTACAAGTCACAGATATTATTTTTGAGTGTTTTGAGGCAGAGCTGAATACATTACAGGAAGGAAGAAGGAGGAAGGAGGCTATTTTGATTATCATATCACATACACATAAAGACAGATCCATGAGAGTGCCCCTTGAGCAAGTGAATGAATCATGTGTTGTTTCTATCTGGCTGAATTATAACCTAAGTGCATGGATGATGCAAAAAGGAAAAGTGCAGGGTGTATTCCAGTAAATGTCCAGCTCGGGCAGTCAGCCAGTCAGCCTGAAGCGAATGCACGAAGACGAGGATCATTTAACGCTGCGTCTCTCATTCATAGCCGCTCCGAAGAAGATCTCTGACCTTGATTACCCCGAGACGGAGAGCAGCACAGCACACCAGGCGGGCCGCGCCCACACGGGTGCTCGCTGGCATTGTGGCATCTCATTCGGAAAATTGGCAAACGGGCGTAAACAACTCGCGTCACTCTGAGGCATCACAGAGAAAAGGAAAGGAGTGAAGCCTGACTGCTCTTAGAGAACAATATGTTTTCTCTGCGTTCATACCCTTTGGTGATATTTAACATTATGCACAAAAATGTCATTGTGCAATACAGAAGCGGCCTGTTCTCTGAGATTGGAAAACATCAACACAAAATGTAGCTTTGAATTGGAATTGAATGCTATCAACACATCTATATATGCAACTGTGAGCTGAGAAAACAACTCCAGATGCCGAGGGAGCAGGCATGTCTGAACACTATGGGCAGGGTACATGCTGGAAGTTAATAACTATCCAAACTAGGGGTGAGGAAAAAAATCAATTCACTTATGTATTGTGATTTTTTTATTTACGATTTTGAAATAGATTTTTTTAATGCCAGAATCGATATATTTGCTTCATTTGAGTCTATGCGGAGGTAGAAGGAAGTTACCGCTTTTATTGTTGTAGTCTGAGTAACGTGACATCATATCCGTTCCGTATCCGTCAACCAAAACAAACCGCAGCAAGCCGAAATAAGTGGATACAACCTGCACCCTCCCATTTAAAATTCAAAGTGGTAAACACTACACATATATTAAAGTATGGAGACACTTTGGGTTTCACACATTGCCAGGAAAAGCAGAGCTAGACATCATGGCTAAAGCTGCATGCTAACTCTCTGCCGTCGCTCTCATCTCCGTGGTCAAATCGGCTGACGCTACAACTGTAGAGCACTTATATACTGACATTTATGTTAAATGCATTCAAACGGCCCCGATGGAGCTGACCATGGATGTATAAAGAGAACAGAGCTGACAGGGAGAGCTAGCAACTGAGGTAGTGACTAGAAGGGAGCCAGCAAACTGGGGGAACTCTCGGGAGATGGTTAAGGTTAGGCATTGACCTTGAATAGTTAAGGTTAAGCGACCCGACGCCCCGTTGGGCAGCGAGTCTCGCGAGAGTTTGTGCAGATCTCAGATCAGATTTCTCAATTTGCAAGCTCCCTTCTAGACATGACCAGTGACTGACTTGGCTACATTAGCAGAAGTATACATGTGTGACTATGTCCGGTTTTTCAAAATAATGTGTTAACAAAGGGAACTGTATATACAAAATACATATATGGAAATAAGATTGATTGGATTATACTCACCAGAAGTATAAAACATTACATGTCCCTTATACATTAAAAAGAAAACCCCACGAATTTGTGAGGTAAATGTCATTATTCTTTGATTGTGGGATTGCTGGAAAAGAATTTAAGAAATAATTCCTGACAATGACTGATATATTTGACTTCAGGACATCTCTGACTACTGTACATACTGTACATGCTGAAAATCATTATTACTGTATTAATTTAGATATTTTCCAAAGTAAAAGTCCCAAGAAGTGTAGTGATTCAACTTTTCCCCATGGTTTAGTGTTAAAAAAGTTAACATAAATCGCAATAAATTGTAATATCGAATCGCAATACTTAAAAATCGCAATACATATTGAATCAGCACCCAAGTATCGTGATAGTATTGAATAGGGAGATACAGTAGGTGTATCATCCCAGCCCTAATCCAAACTGTAGTCACTTTATTCATTCAGTCAAGTTAAGTCCAAGTGTGTGGAGACGGTGAGAGTGAGGAAAAACGATGGCCGAAGATGAAACGAGAGATGGAACGATAGAGAAGCAACAGTGATGTCCCCCAGGGTCAATGGGTGTGAGATCCATCTGTTCCTGGAGATCACATGCACACACACACATGCATGCAAGCACACCACTGTGTCATAGTACAGAGTGTTTTCAGAGGACTATTTTCGAGAGCTGAATATCACAAATCTATGTGCCAGAATTAGAAGGTTCAGCATATGAAGCCTTTCTTAGAGGCGTCAGACTGCTCAGGAAACAGCATGATAAATGCACGAGGAAGGAATCATCAAGTCTGTTGAACTTCACAACAGACAAAACAACAATGTGAAGGTCCGTCCAAGAAATAGTTTGAAGCCAGTTATAATTATTGGCGGCTTCAGATGCTACAGCAATAAGTGGCAGTCGACCAGTAACATCTCTTGGCTCCGTTGCAGTGGTGGACCGGTTTATAGGGCAGATGATGTTGATGTCAATCAGGAAACTGTGTCATTCAACACTAATGCCAACTATTTCTCCTCAGCCTTAAAGGACCAGTGTTTAACAATTAGGGGGATCTATTGGTAGAGATGGAATATCATATTAATAAGTGTTTTCTTTAGTGTATAATCACCTGATGATAAGAATCGTTGTGTTTTTGTTACCTTAGAATGCAACGTTTATATCTACATAGGGAGCGGGTCCTCTTCATGGAGCCTGCCTCCTGCTTGTGCCGAAGTCGATATCTAGTCTCATATCACAATATCAATATAGTATCGATATATTGCTCAGCCCTATAAACTATACCTATATACTCCGCATCGTGGGTCACAGTTCTTCATTATATATGAGTTAAAAAAAAAGAAGAAGAAGAAGTGTGACAGACAGGTATTGAGCAACAGACAGGCAGATGTGTTTCACTGCTCACATCCCCTGACTCCTCCGTGCCTCTGGCTCCGTCAGTCACCAACTCCCAGTCCGTTATCTCTGATACAGAGTGACGAGTCAGACAGGATGGAAGGGATTAAAAGCCCCAAATGATAAATACACAAACAGGGAGAACGTTTCCTGATGTTTCCTGACATCTGATGTAATGGTACAGCCATAAAAAGCAGATTTGCTTTAATAGTGTTGTAGATACAGTTGTCAGTTGCCAGTTTATTAGTCCCATCTAGCAAAAACTACTGCAGTGTAATACAACAGTGCTGCAATAAATCATACCTCCATTAAAGCTGCAGTTGGTAACTTTAAGCAAATATGATAAAAAAAAAATAAAAAAAACTCACTATATCCTGGCAGTAGTGCATGAGACAGATAATCTGTGAAATTCAAAGTGTGAAAGTGTATTCATGATCATAAATCATGTTCCTCTGTATCCTCCGGTATCATAATGGCATTTGCAAGATTTCACCGCGCCCGAAAGGAAAACAACCAATCAGAGCCGAGCAGTGTCTAAAGCAGCTGTCAATCACTGCTCGTGAAACTCGCAAACTTCAATCAAACATTCAAACTAGGCAGCGCTGATCAAATATGGATCAAGATTCTGTTACTGTAATGACTATTTCTCGCCTCAAATGTTGTAAGAAACATCTTGTAGTGTACTGTTTAGCTGTAAAATGAGAAAGTTTGCTCTGGCCGGTCGGCGGCGCTTGGTTTTTGCTCGACTGTTTTCAACGTGGCGGCCGGGCCACAAACTTTCTCATTTAACAGCTAAACAGTACACAACAAGATGTTTCTGAAAACATTTGAGGCGAGAAATAGGCATTAGGCTGCATTCACATCAGATCAGGCGTTACGACGAAAACACAAGTCTTCCCATTCATTCTGAATGGGGGTAGTGCAGTTGGGCTGCGGCTGCAGCGGCCACAGTGGGTGCCGATAAAAACTCAGCGACCCGATGTCATGGTGCGGTGGCTAATCACGTAACCGGCGATCCAGAGCTGTGCAACCCAGCCAGGAGGGACCAAAAGACGTTAATCGTCACAGTTAGTGGGCCATTAAATTCACTCTCCCACACCACCGCACAAACCCTGCGGCGAATCGCCGCAACACCTGATCTGGTGTCAATACAGCCTCACAGTAACAGAATCTTGATTCATATTTGATCAGCGCTGCCTAGTTTGACAGTTTGATCAGAATTTGCAATTTTTGCGAGCAGTGATTGACAGCTGCTTTAGCATTTGCTCTCTCTGATTGGTTGTTTTCCTTTGGGCGCGGTGAAATCTTTCAAATGCCATTATGAGCACAGGAGGAGCAGAGAAACATGATTTTTTTTTCACAGATTATCTGTCTCATGCATTACTGTCAGGATATAGTGACCGTTTTATAAAAATAACTTTTTATCATATTTGCTCAAAGTCACTGACTGCAGGTTTAAGGTTATAATGTTCAATATTTGTTGGAACAGTTTTAGAGGTTTTGATTCAACTTTATGGACATTTGGAAGCTGCAGTTTGTGATACTTTTGAATTTTATTGATTGATTGTGGATTTTTTCTTCTTCTAAAGTTTCTTGGAGACGATTTAATAAGAATATTGGGGTTCACGAGGTTGACTGAGCAAGTGATGCTCCTGTTTGTCAAAAATACTGGTTGATTGAAGTTCGAAACAAACAAGCTTTTAATGATTATTCATTAATAATCTGGTTAGATCATTGTTTTTCATGCAGCTTGAGAGTTTTTCTTTCCAGCATTAATTTAGGAGAAAACCTCTCCTAACGGCCCGTCTATCAGCAGATGGCGAGAAGCTGCCCAGAAGGAGGGAAGGACATCTGAGAGGAGACGTAAATAAGAGAGAGAAGAAAGAAGAAAATGGCTAAAGAACAAACCTCATGACGTGCTGTATGAACTGTGAAAACGGGCTCTTTTGGTCATCCCTCACTCCTGCTTTCTGTACGCTGGCGTGTCTCCTGGGTTTAACTAGAGAGGGTTTAATTGAGGCCAGTCCTGCGTGTGCGTGTGTGCAGACTCAACCTTAAATAAATCCTATTTCACCATCTGTCCCTGCAAATAACACACCTTTGTGCTCCATGGGGGATGTGCTTTATGCTTTGGTTTTGCAGTAATTGTTCTTTCAAACTCCTTCACATACTGATATTAATGTGATTGTGTGACTTCTGCAAACATATACAAACAAACACAGCATTTCACTTACCACCATCTTGTTGAGGGAGACCCAGCAGTCAGACGGAAAGTCCTGCAGCATGGGAACGAGGAACTGGAGACAGCCATCCCAGTGACACAGCAGCAGCATCATACCAATCAGGTTGAATATTCGCATCACAGCGCTGGCTAGGTCATAGGTCATGTGGAAGATCTGTCAGGAGGAGAGGAGACGGGCGGAGAGAGGGTTATCAAAGGGGAGACGAGGAAAAGACAGAGATAGATGTGTGAGGGGAATGAAAAATCTCTTTATACAGATTGAGTTACATCAACAACAGTATATCCAGCATATTCACTTTATTCCTTTTAGCTCTGGGCAGGTAGCATACGGCAGGTTTTTGAGAAGAATTGCAGACAAGAAAACCAAAACAATGAGCTAAAAGACGCTGAAGGGAACAGCTGAGTCGGCTGGTAATACTTGAGTGAGTTTGACACAATAAAGTAATTGTTTTCAATGAGATTGTAGCGTTTTACGCGCTGCTTTTGCGTTGCCCGCAACTCGCATTTTTCCGCTCTGTGCACCTCACATTTTTATAGGGGCGCCCTGAACGCCTCAAGTTGAAAATTTCAACTCAGAGCGGAAAAGCGCCCAGAGTCATTAGCGTGTTTTCTGATTGTGGTGACTTTTGCTGGATACCCGGAGCTTTATGACTTTACCAACCGTAGTTACCATGATTTGAACACAAAACAGCAAGAGGCATATTAGCGCGCTACTTGAGATTGATATTTTGGTCAGATCATGGTTTGTATTAAGGAAACGTTAGCACTCGTGGTGGTTGCCTAGCAACAATTTAAAATAAAAAGATGCAGCAGACTGCAAAACGCGCTCTGTCTGATCGGGGCCTAAGCCACCCCTTTCACTTTATAGGTAGTCATTCGACCTATTGTTAATATAAAAGTATTGATTAGTGCCATAGACTGTATATAACAAGTGGACGTATTCACTGTGACGTCACTCATTGGTTTGTGGACTGCAGTTTTAAAGACTCGAGTTCGGAATTTTGGTCGACGCCATCTTGGTTTTTTGGAACTGGAAATGACACGAGAGGGCGGAGCTAAATACAACCGAACGCTGAATAAGACATTTTTAGGCTACCAAAATGTTACAATTAGCTTTCATGAACTGAAAACACACTGTGAAAGGGTTAAAGTTGTAAGACGAAAACACGGACAACTCCCAGACCGGACAACTCCCAGACCGGACAACGCAGCGGTAGCAACCTGTCAATCACAAGGTAGCAACGCCCTAAAGCATCCCCTGCTTTATGGTCTATTTGACTCTAAATGGGACCATAATTTACTAAATGAACATCATGCTGTTTACAATGTCTGCATATAATATATATTTATGCAGACATACATCCAGCATCTGGCCTACTTCCCTGGTAGGATAATACTCTGTCCCTGGTGGGGAATATGCTTTTGCTTACGATTTAGCAAAGCCTCCAGGTGGCCCGGCTAAGCGAGGATTTCACAGCAGAGACCACACATTGATGTAAACCTACCCTCATGCACAGACACACATAGTGGTAACGAGGCCTGGCCAGTAGCCAGCGAGAGCCTCACTGAGTGGTGTTTACAAGGCTTTGACCACAACACCAGCTCCACACAAATGAGCCTTCCTACCTGAGGGGAGTAAATCTAAAGAAACAGCAGAGAGAGGCTGGCCGGGGCTGCTGATCAAAGCTTCATCAGCGTCTCATGAATGAGTTCCTGTTCATTTTCCCCACCTGGTTATAACTGGACCCTCAACCTGACACTATTGTGCTATGATTGAGGATGAATGACATAGAGCATGTTGTTTTAATGTTATTGATTAGTGAGATCATCATACCATGTTTTAAATTGTTTCCCCTGTTATACTCATTATTTGAAGTACATATAGATCAGTTAGAAATCCAACTAGAATTCTCTTGTGTCACTTCTGGTTCCAAAAAAACAAGATGGCGACGGTCAAAATACCAAACTCGAGGCTTCAAAACAGCAATCAACAAACCAACGGGTGACGTCACGGTGACTACGTCCACTTCTTATATACAGTCTATAAGTAATAGCCTAGTAGTAGTAGTAATAGTAGTAGTAGTAGTAGTCTTAGTCAGAGTTCGGTTGTACTTAGCTCCACCCTCTCGTGTCACTTCTGGTTCCAAAAAAATAAGACGGCGACGGCCAAAATGCCAAACTCGAGGCTTCAAAACAGCACGCCACAAACCAATGGGTGACGTCACAGTGACTACGCCCACTTCTTATATACAGTCTATACTTGTTGGTGTCGACACAAGAAACACATTCCTCCATCCAAACAGACCAACACACACATATTAAACTCTGTCCACTAATGGGGATGATTCTTGCTCATGTAGCTCTGGGACTTTTCTTATGGTCTGTGTTTAGCTATGTTCACCAAGTGTCATGAATTTCTTTGACTTTATCCTGTGTGTAATTTACATGGCAAGTGCTTTAAATGCTCATAACAAGAGTGGCACCCAGTGGTGTGGTTGCAGATTGCAACCAACTCAGTACCCCTCCTCTGCTCACTCCTCCCTTTACAGGGCTGCGGTAACGTGAGCCGCCGTGTGCAAAAACGTGGAAACGGTACCACGGTTTTGCACTCTGCGGCTCACGTTACCGTCACAAGCGTGTCGGAGAACTACGGTGGCCTTCAGGTGACGTAAAAACATTAAAATCTCTTGTTAGAGCCCGTGTTTGATTTGTCTGTTCTGTAGAAACATGGCGGAGCAACATGGTGGACTCCGTGAAGAGGACCCGCTCCCTATGTAGATATGAAGCGCTCATTATAAGCTAATGAAAACACAACGATTCTTAGTGCTAGATGATTATACACTAATGAAAACGTAGTTATGAATATTATATTCCATTTCTGCAAATAGATGCCCCGAAATGTTACACACTGGACCTTTAAGTACTGCGCATATTAGCTGTCTGTGCACTAAATAACTCCTCCTTAACCTCCACATCTAGAATATCTACATATATTCAGCATCAATGTGTGGTTTCTACTTGGTGGATATTTGAATATCTATCAAATATATGTTTCTTCTTCATTCTTCACTCTTCTTCATATTTCAAGTTTCCCCTTCCCCTTGTAAATTAACTACAGACCAAATGCCAAAGACATTACTTTCTTTACTTTTTTCCTGCTATAATGGCCTTGGCTAATTTGGAGAAGGCGAAGGGGAAACACAGTGTGAGGCCCTGCCCTGTGATTAGGAAGTATTCCCATCATGATTAATGAGGCTCCAGGACTAACGCTCCCCCCCCCGACACCCGAACAGCACCTGGCCATGTGTCACTGTCAGACCACAATCTGGGTCAAAGCACATTACTGTGACCACAACTCACAGCCTGGAAAAACGCAGATAAAGTACTTTCTACTCTTCTGTCTGCTGCACATCGTCAAACACACGGACGATTCAGACGACAACATTTAGAGAATGAACCTGATGAATATTACTCCCACAAATCTCCACTCTCATGCACCCGCTCCTCCTCCGTTCACCATCATTGTCTGTAGCTTATGAAAAAGGCATCCTCTCTAAGGCATGTGCAGCAAGTGGAGAGCCTTGATACGAGCTTCCTGCCTCAGGAAATTGCTCTGGTTATTCCCAACAGCGCTTATCTCTGCTTCTGTGTTGGCCGTACAACAAACACACACACCGATCTATTCAAAAGTCATGTCACAAATACACAACCTGCTCTTTCTTTTTTTTAATTATGAGCACGGTTGTTGGCCCACAGCTGAGCTAAACGGTGAAATCATCACAACGCTAAGATGATCTTTTAGGAAACCCCGCCGCGGAGAGCTGAGCTAAGCTGAGCCGAGCTGAGCTGGGCAGAGAGGAAACACAGCCAGATGCGTTCGGATCGAGCTGAGCAGAGCAGAGCTCGGCTGAACGGAGCTGATCGGGGTAAAAGGCTGAGTCGAAGCAAAGCAGCATTCGGCTGCGAGTGTTTGAATCAGTAATTGGGGTTCTTGTGGAGCTCAAATTACCAGTCTGTAATCAGAAGAGCAGTGGTTATTTATTCTCAGAGAGAGGGAACACACACTTTGGATTCATAGATGCTTGGCAGTTTATATACGAGCACATAGCAGGACAGGGTTAACTGTGTTTATGGAGCATATGGATGCATCTATCTTATTTCCTGTATTGTGATCAGAAAGCTTGTGTAGTTGCACATTAAAACAATTATAAAAATAGGGGAAAAAGCTAGATTTTGTTTTGTTGAGAACAAAAAAAAAAGAAGGTAATTAGTGTCTCCGGTGGTTCCTTCTTTGGAAAATCCCTCTTCATTTCCCCACTAATAAGCTCAAATTAATTTTTCATGAATTCTTAACCACATCAGGGTTCTAATGAGCTATTATCCAGCTATCAGGTTTATTGCTATACAACACGGTAAAACCTCAGTTTTTGTGTGTCAGGGTCTAATTAAACAGAGGGTTGTTTTGATGTACGAACAGAATTACTCGTATTCCGACATAAACCACTGCACTGGAATCCAATATTGTATTATTAATTAGAGCACAGTCGGAGTCTATTTTTATGAGCAAACACAATTTAAAGTGGTGGGGAAATACTTTGTCATAATATCCATACTGCAGCTTACTTCTATACAGGAACATCAGTAGGGCTACAACAATTAATCAATTAGTTGTCATGACTATTAAATTTATCACCAACTATTTTGATAATCAATTAACCAGTTTGAGTATTTTTTTTAAGAAAAAAAGGTCTAAAATCTCTGATTCCAGCTTCTTAAATGTGAATATTTTCTGGTTTCTTTACTCCTCTGTGACAGTAAACTGAATATCTTTTGAGTTGTGAACAAAAAAACACATTTGAGGATGTCATCTTGGGCTTTGGGAAACACTGATTGACATTTTTCACCATTATCTGACATATTAAAGACCAAACAACTAATCGATTAATCGAGAAAATAATCAACAGATTGATCGACAACGAAAATAATCGTTAGTTGCAGCCCTAATTGATTTAAAATTTGACACATTATCACCAAAAATGTTTGTTTATGGAATATCTGCCCATATATATCATCCCATATCAGTCCGGTTACAGAGAGGCACAGCTGTACAGATGGCTTAGGTTAGCGTGACAACTACCATTGCCTAAATATAGCACACAATCTACAGCAGCGGTGCTCAGGCTGTGTTCTTCCCTTGTGTATTTATCTCTTTCCAAGTGCCAATGCATGATTTTGTCATCTTTATTAGCATAATGTTCTAGGCCATAAAGTTTAATTCTCCAACCTAACTCTTTGTGGTTAGAGTAACACCCAAACCCTTTCATTGGATCATGAATGTTGAGTCTCAGCCTACCTCCTCCCACTGGTGGATGTAGCGGATGAGTCTGGACAACCTCAGCAGCCGCAGCAGACTGAGGATCTTGGTGAAGCGGACGATGCGGAGCGCCCGGGCCGTCTTGTACACCTCTGAGTCCATCCCTCTCTCCACGATGAGGAAGATATAATCCACGGGTATGGAAGAGACGAAGTCCACCACGAACCAGCTCTTCAGGTACTTCATCTTGATCTTCTTGGGGTCTAGGATGATCTCGGTGTTGTCCTCGAACACGATGCCGGTCCTGAAGTTCAGCACCAGGTCCATGAGGAAGAAGGTGTCGGAAACCACGTTGAAGATGATCCAGGGGGTGGTGGTCTCTTCCTTGAAGAAGGTGATGCCCACGGGGATGATGATCAGGTTGCCCACCATGAACATGAGCATGGAGAAGTCCCAGTAGAACCTGTAAAGCAGTGGGGAGAAGATGGTTAGAGACTGTCGCCCCTAAACACAGTGACACATGGCTGATCTTTTATGCTTTTTCCACTAAGTGCACTGTATCTTCTCCTGGTGAGGTCACCTATACCATCTGACTCAGGACAAGGTCAAACCAAGGACAAGCAGAGCGACAGGATAACAGGAAAGATACAACAACAGACACCCACAACAGTACAGCTACTGATGGAGGACGCCTCAGCAATTATCCCAGCTATTGTGTTCCATATCTGATTACATGTTGTCCAAAACAACCACTCCAGATTACTGAAAACCTGTCATGTTTTCTTCATGTAGATATCAAACCTTGTCCGGTAACTTGTATACTAGTGGTGAAAATGGCCATTGAACATTGGCTGCTAGCCAAGCAAATTATTTTAATGAACCGGAAACAACCGTAAACCAAATGGTTTTAGCACGGAGAACTGGCAAAATGACTTTATGAAATTGCTATCAATGGAACAAGCTGATCTAATTCTCCAAGATGATTAAATGAATTAGGACTGCCAATCGATTAAAGTATGTAATCACAATTAATCACACATTTTGTATCTGTTCAAAATGTACCTTAAAGAGGAATTTCTCAAGTATTTAATACTCTTATCAACATGGGAGTGGGAATACATGCTTGCTTTATGCAAATGTATGTATACTGTATATCTATAACTGGAAATCAATTTACAACATAAAATGACAATGACACATATTGTCCAGAAACCCTCACAGGTATAGAAGTGGGCATGTCTTTAAAGAGGAAACTTGTGGGTACCCACAGAACCCATTTTAATTCACATATCTTGAGGTCAGAGGTCAAGGGACCCCTTTGAAATTGGCCATGCCAGTTTTTCCTCGCCAAAATGTAGCGTAAGTTTGGAGCATTATTTAGCCTCCTTCCTGACAAGCTAGTATGACATGGTTGGTACGAATGAATTTCTTCGGTTTTTCTAGTTTCATATGATGCCAGTATCTTCACTCTAGCTTTAAAACTGAGCTCACTACAACCTAAAGATCGTAAGTTGCGTTAATGCGTTAAAGAAATTAGTGGCTTTAAAAATCATTTGTGTTAACGCATTATTATCCCGTTAACTTTGACAGCCCTAAAATAACTCATCAGTTGCAGCCCTCTATATGTTTTTGTCATGGTTGTTCAGAAACCCTAGGTTACACTGCTCTCTGATCAGCTGAGAGTAGGTGGGAGCCTGCAAAGCAAAGCAAAAGGAGAAACTGATTGAAGAGCGTTGCTGAGTCATGAATGTTCCCTGACATAATTCCCCACAAAACCACTAATCAGCACTATATTAAATGACATTTTCATCGCAAAGTCTGAGTCACAGACAGTTAAAAGCTCTAATAATCGCCTTCATCTTCAGACTGCTGCTGTTTAATACTTGAGAGAACTGGAGGAGCTGTCCTCGGTGCTGAAACAGATGTTCAGACGCATTCCAACTCAATGATGTAACTTTACCAACTTCACCTCAAGTTTATCTTTAAGACAAAACTCGTTAAACAACACCTTTTTGCTTGTTCCAAATATAGATGTCATATTGCAGTTACCCTAATATTTTAGTCTTTATCAGTCCCTTAAATTGGGAAACTGGAAAATTAGTCGACTTATCGATCATTTTGGTCTCTTAGTCGACTAAGATTTCTTTAGTCGATTAGTCGTTTTTATGCTTTTTTCATGCTGAATGACTTATTTCCAAGAAACTTACAAGCACATCTCTGGTAAACACAATATTTAAAGTGGTGCTTTAGTGTGATTCTTTGTGGAGAAACTCAGTTTTACAGATCTGTTGATTAACCCCCTGAGACCCACGATCCCGACCGACTTTACTGTCTTTCAAAGGCTGGAGCAGGTTTGGTTTTAGAACTAGAGTGAAGATACAGATATATGAAACCTTTTTACTGACATGCCCACTTTATGATAATCACATGCAGTTTTGGGCAAAAACAAAGCAATTTTTGCATGCAGTATAAATGTGTAATGGCCTTAATCCTTATGCACTTTCATAATTATTTATAATTAATTAATGCATGACTCGAACAACTTGACACACAGTGGTGAGTTGCATTTCAAATTAATCTTTAGGTTCTCAGCTTTCAGATGATGTACATCACTTCTATGTGACATCTACTGTTGACCTTCTATCTCCCCCTAAAGACCCCCTGTACCCCCCTAAAAAAAGACAAAAACAGGTCTATTGTGGGTCTCTTAAATCAACTAATCGAATAGTTGACAAAATCATATGAGTGTTAGTCAAATTTCTTTGGTCGAGGACAGCCCTACGTCACATCACAATAGATGCTCGCATTTAAAAAGGTTTTACCTATTTGTTATCAATAAATAAAGCAAAGTCTTCATGATGGATCAAATTCTCCCCTTAAGTTTCGCCCCAGAATTTTTAAGCTAAATAAAAATAGCCTACAGGGGTAAATATCTAAAATATTTGGATTCATTTATATTATTTTATTTTTATCTAGGCACAAGTGCTTTGTGGAGGGCATTCTGTTCCCCAAGTGCCTTCATAAATACCTCAATAATATTATATTATATTTTAGTATTTTTTTCATGCTGAATGACTTATTTCCAAGAAACTTATGAGCACATCTCTGCTAAACACAAGATTTAAAGTCGTGCTTTTGTGTGATTCTTTGTGGAGAAATCAACTAATGGAATAGTCAACAAAATTGTATAAGTGTTAGTCATTTCTTTGGTCGATGACATACGTCACATCACAATTGATGATCATATTTGGAAAGGTTTTACTTCTTTGTTATCAATAAATAATCATTCATGATGGATCAAATTCTCCCCTGAAGCTTATAGTTTGTCCCAAAGAATGTTTAAGCTATAAATAAAAATAGCCTATAGGGGTAAATCTCTAATATTATTTGGATTTATTTATGTTATTTTATTTTCATCTTGGCTACAGCTAAAGTGCCTTTATAAATACCTGAATTATATTCTATTATATTTTAGTATTTTCTCATATACACTACACTATACACTACACTATACATACACTATACATCCTATATACCACTTTATAGACTGCACATATGCACATACTACATTTATTTATTGACGGACTGTACATACTATGTTCACCCATTCACTCTGTATCTTTTATATCTCTATTATTGTTTTTATAA
>CAKAKR010065688.1:87167-119291 GCA_916700685.1 Adelosebastes latens
TTTTTTATTTTTTAACTTTTTTCGACACACCATGACTTTTTTTTTTTCACATATTATAATATACATTTTTTTATCACTTTTTTCGACACACTATACTATGACTTTTTTCGACATATTATACTATGGCTATTTTATCACTTTTTTCGACATACTAAACGATGACTTTTTTTTTGTTTTTACTTTTTCACATATTAAACTATGAATTGTTTTATCACTTTTTTCAACATATTATACTATGACTTTTTTTTCGAGATATTATACTATGACTATTTTATGACTTTTTTCGACATACTATACTATGGCTTTTTTTTTCTTTTTTCGACATATTATACTATGACTTTTTTTTGACACACTATACTATGAACTTTTTATTTTTCAACATACTATACTACTAAAAATAATAATGATAATAATAACAATAATAATTCCATAGTTTTATGTAGGAATTTTATGTGTTTGTTTTTCAAGAAATGTAATCTATTGCATATATGTTTTCCTATTTCCTGTGATGGTGCGTTAACTGCTATTACATCATTAAATTTTGTTGTCTTTCTGATTCGTTGATACTTGATTTTCAGCACTGATATGTCAACATACACTTCTTCAATTCTTTAACGAAGATTTTATCTGCGTTTAAGTGATAAAAATGTCATGAAACAACTCAATTTATCACTTAGCCTACAATTTCAACTCCTTTCAGTGCTTGAACTGCAACAAAATCTTCAACTCTTTTGAGTGTCACTTTCACTGTAACTGACACTTCAGATAGATAGATAGATAGATAGACGGATACTTTATTGATCCCGAAGAAAATTTAGGCATCCAGTAGCTTAAACAACACATCCAACACCAATACACCTTAACATGAGATAAAATCGAATAGAATAAAGTAAAATAAAATAAAAATAAGATAACATAAGTACAGCAGTGTGCCAATGGTAGTGCAAATAGTGCAAGAGTACTGAATATAGTAGTTTATATTATAGTGTATGATACAGTAGTGTAATGCAATAGTATAATAGTGATATAGCTATATAATATGATAATACAAGAAGATGTAAGAAATTATATGAGAAGATATAATAATAATAATAATAATAATAATAATAATAATAATAATAATAATAATTAATAATAATGATGATAATAATTATAATAATAATATAGGTGTAGTATAGGTTAATACAACAACAATAATAATAATACTAATGATGGTACTATATATATAATATGAATGAAAGATACAGTTTTCAGCAGTCAAGTACTCAGGTGAGTATGTAAAAAATGTAAACTACACAAACAATAACAATACAAATAGCATCAGTGCCATGGCTTACATAGCCAGTGATATTCACTTAAACAAATACACTTCACTCAGCACTTACACTTAAATGGACACTTCAACTTTATTCAGTTCCTATACTGAAACTTTAACGTCTTTCAAAACTTCCTTTTTAACTACCATAATCGATTTATTTCAGTAACTGTACTTCTACTTTGTTTTACCACCATTCTTTACTCTCAGTAAAAAAAGCCATTTTCACACTTCTTACTTCTTTCTCTAGAATTCCGACAGCACATGAAGGCATCATCATTATCCCCATGCTTTATTCCTCTGTTCTTGTTCTTGTGCACATCCCAGATTATTTATCACCAAACAAATCAGCATGGCTGTTAAGTGGGAGTCAATTTAGATACATAACCACAAGATCAATGGAGTGATCTGCTGTAATACCTGAAGTTCAGGGTGTTTTGTTTACGTAAAACAGAGCAAGACTGATTGATTTGCATCGAGTTGTAATAGGTGTGTGTGCTATTTGTGCTGACCCAAACAGCTGCACTATACGAGATCAATACAAACTCGTGTTTTATAGACATTTTTTTAATATAAGTCACAGAGTCCAACCACGTCATGTATGATGATGGATTATTCCAATATCCATCTACCCACATTCATTGATTAACTCTGCTGCAGGTATTACACGTGCATTAGAGACAACTAAATAGAAATCAATGCTTCTATTGGCCTCCAATGTTTGAGCATGAAAATGTCCATGTGTGTGTGTGTGTGTGTGTGTGTATGTTTGTGTGTGTGTGTGTGTGTGTGTGTGTGTGTGTGTGTGTGTGCGTGCGTGTGCAATCTTGTTTACTTGATTGACAATTTATGACATTTTCATTGACATTTTTTCAATTCTGGCATTTTTCATTGCAATTTAGGGAGTGAAAACAGAAATCAGTGAATTCAGAAAATTGAACTTGTGATCTGGTCAATTCTCTCAGGAGCTATCTGGCTCCTCCTGGTGGTAATAGAAGGTAAATACAAACAGTTTGTAGACTTCTTTCCCCATCTATACTCTTCATACTTCAATTTCTATATTTGTAGTTAATCTTAAACATTTGTAAAATAATAACACTGATGCACACTTCTGTACAGCTTTTATTTAGAAAGAATGGGAAACTAGAGTTTTTGAGCTTCTTCATTAAAAATGAGACTATTATAGTATATAGTTATGATAAATACTTTCTAATATTCCCACTAAAATGAGCCTACTATTACTATGCAGTCATATATTGTGATTTTTCAATCATTAATTATCCTAACATTCAAAGAAGAGTGTCCTCTTTTTAACTCAAACAATGATACCTCTACATCAACATACATAAATAAACAGATGAAAAAAAAAAGTGGATATAATTTTAGTTGCAAGTGGATTTTTATTTACTTTTGTGTTTAAAAAACAAACAAACAAAAATACATCAACGATTGAGCTGGCAAAAAACAATCTTCCAGGTTTCATTCAACCCTGCATGAGGCTGCATCCTGTCCAAGCATACAGGACAAAGATATGGAATTGCATACAAACACTGAAACGAGAGGTACAAAATAAAGTGAAATGTTTGCACTGTTTGTCCAGTTGTCTTCACATTTTGGTAATTTGACCTCATGTATTGCTGCAATGGAGCCAAAGACATAAAAGCGATTAGTGTTTTACAGGAAAACATGGACGTTAAAATGAGTCAGCAAGTTTCTTTTTCCAAGAACCGACAGCAACTATGGGCTAGCAAACATGTCAATGGAGACTGGAAATCAATAACTATTACACGTTACAACACAGGCCTCGGTTTGCCTCTGAAATGAGGTTGCAACAAGGGGGGAAAATGAGAGCGTTCAAGAGCAGCACGCATGAACGCACCAGATTTTCTGTAATTGGTGAAATAAACACAATACTTTTGTTTCAACATGGAAACTGTGCAGACTTTATCATTTCCATGTGGAGAATGAGTGTGCACCGAGACCACAGCGGCTGCTAAGAGAGGGCTTTTCTCTGAAGTTTTAAATGTCATGTAAAAGGATGTTTTGATTATTAATAATATAAAAGTTGTTAAGGTCAAATTTGATAAGGTGCTTTGATTTCATTTGAAACAAACTTGTGTACCAAATTTTCCCAAAAGATTCTTTATGTATGCTACTGTATATTGAACTGATCGTTTAAAAAGTAGTAAATTGACTGTTTTTACCAACAACCCTCTTCAGTAACAGATAGCAATTTCTTTGTTTTCAATAATCCCAACTCTGTTCGGTGTTGTAGAAAGATGATTCCAGTTGTTGAACTCTCACATTAAAATACTTCCATCTTCATATTCAAAACATTTTGCTAAGAGAACCTAAACTCTGACAGAGAGTAATGAACGATGTAAACATTACCAATGAAACATCCAAACTTTGCAAAATGGAACACTTTTTATGAACGCGGTAAAACGACTAACCAACCAACCGACGCTGCGGCACAAATGCTCACATTAAAGTATTTGTCCTGCAGCATTTGTTAGCCTTAGTGTTAGCACAGACAAATGACAGCTTACAGCAACATATACATAAACTCACAGTTTATACTGTAAGAAAAAATCAGTCAAGCAATATCAATATTCATATGTCAACAGTCAATGTCAAACAAGGTTAAATTGCACAAAAATGAAATTGCAAATGCAAACTACAGCATGATGGGCCTAAGAACATAAACAATAAATGATATGCATATACAGTATCTATATTATATACACACATTTGGACATCCTTCACAACTACTGAGAACTCTAAACTGTACAATATATCTGCTATAAGAACAGTTGCGCAAAATACCATTTTGATATACAGTAATACTATTTTTTTCTTTTACAATGTACAAGTTCAAACTGTCCACACAATAAAATGCAAAGCACAAGCCCGAAAAGGCCACAAAAGTGCATGTTATCAGGTCAGTTGGAAGCCACTGGAAGGAAGGACTGGCATTGAGAGTGGGAATGAAAGCTGCCAGTATGGAGCTTTTCCACACTCCCAACCGCAGTGTCTTGCAAGATTAATAGTTAGTGGAGGGAAATCTGGAGTAGATAGTAATTAGACATGCAGGCACACATGACCGCAGATGCACAAACACATTCTTCAACATGGTTAGATCATCATGGTGAAAGTGACCAACATGTTAGACACACACACACACTCTCACACACACACACACACACACACACACACACACACAGGTTATGATGTTATAATGAAACTCCTTCAACATTCTCCCACTCCCAACATTTCCCCACACCGTCACATTATATTCAAGTAGTGGCACTCCAATAGTAGATAAGTCTCGGTAACTTTTTGGACAATCACACTTCACATCTCAAAAAAAAAAAAAGGACACGTTGGTCTCATGTTTTCACACAAGATTTTAAAGTCCTGAGCGGTGACTGGGTTGCAGGCAGAAGTTGGCCCTTGTATACCAATCTTATTTTGGTTTTAACAAAGAGAAACACAGAAGGGCAACTTCGCCCGCAGCGTGTCACCACCAGGCACTGAGTTATAGAGGAATAAAACACTGAATGTCAGCTTTTCAACCTACTCTATATAAACACAAGCTGGTTTCTGGGGCATGACTGACAGGCCGTCACAAGCTCATCATTGTGTTTTCTTGTGTGTGGTCGGTTAGCACACTTAGCTTTCTATGAACTTCAGGCCATTTGGGGGGGGGGGGGGTGTTCAGAGGGGAATGCTTGAAGCAACACTTTCTGTAGTGCAAAGATGTGCAGTTCAGTTGACTTCAAAACACACTGATGTCTTAGTTTCAACTTCCTTCTGACATTCTGCTTTAAATTAACATTCCTGTCAACCAATGGTACAGTAGTCTCACAGCACTGAAGCAACATCAGTGCAGACAAATAGTGCCAAGTAGAGTGAAATTGACCTACATTTAGTTCTCATCTCTCCTGTCAAAATCAGTTACCTCCAAGCATTCCCCCTTTTAACAATATCATCTCTATCCGACAGTGACAAAGGCCGTTTTTCACTCTTCACACAAAACTAAAACCCTTTCCGTTAAGGCCACTGAGTTGTGCTTAAAATCTTTTCCTTCAGGAGGTACCCTTAGTTTAACAGGTGCCAAACTCTTTCTGTGTCTTTCCTGTCAGTGCCTCCTTTCTCTCGCTCTTCTGTGAACTGTAGCGCCCTCTATCTGTTCAATCTGATAAAGGGAACTGGAGGTGATGATGCTGATATGGTAACAAAGGGCTTTCCTCCCTCCTATTTCTTCATCTTTTGTCCGTTCTTCCTCTTCTGGTCCACTAGAGTATTTTTCGGTTTTCCTTTGGTCTTCATTTTGACATTTTGTCCTCGCGCTCCCTCGCCAAACGGCTTCCTTCTCAGTCATTTGCTCCCTCTTTAAACAGGAAGGAGACGCAGCTGGTGGGCTAACGGCCGAACAGGTAAACCACCACTTCGTAGGTGCACATCATGATGGCGGTGTTGGGGATCTGTCTGACGAGGTGGGTGGTTAGGCCACGGTACAGCGCCCGGTATCCCTCCTCCCTGGGTACCGTCAGCAGCGTTTGAAAGAAAGAGCGATACTTGCTGCCTTCCTCTCGTAGCCGTGTGCGGATCACCTCTGCGATTTGAGAGTAGAGGAAGAAAATTGTGTTAAATACACCACTGGTCGCTAGTTGTTCTGGTCAGACTTTAAGTGTTGTGATGTCTCCTCTAGAGCTAAATTTTCATATCTGACAATCTCAAGAAAACTTACTGTTATAAGCTATTTATTGATCCATCTTTTGTTATACAAACTGTCCCTCAATCTGCCTAATCCTAACCTACTGTCAAGAAGATGCTAGAGATATTGTTTTTTTCTCAGAATGACTTTGGACAATCCTAACAGAAAACATCTGAACTGTTGTATTCAGCTGCTGGCTGTACGTAGGTGGAGAATGAGAGTGATATTTATAGCATAAGTGGACCATGTTATTTTCCAATAAGAAAAAGTGAGTCACCGCCTCACTGAGAATGTAACATGTCGCAATGTTTTCTCCCCTACAAATTATTGTTTTTACATTTATGTTTGTGAACAAATTAAAACAAACAAAAAATAACGTATTAACTGATGAACTTGCTGGGGGCGTGCCAACTACTGTTGGTAATACACTGACTATGCATAAGTACCTCATACAACCCCACTTCAAAATACCCAAACTATCCCTTTAAGACAAAGACATGAGAGTGTCAAGTATAAGGATAAGTCTTGTGATATTCTATTTGTTTTTTGTTTTTTTCACAAAACCCATGAAAAGACCAAATTTAACAATGAGTTTGATTCCACTAACAAGTATTGCCCATGTAATCAAAGCCGATATAGCTTTTCCCCCTGTGCCATAGAGTTTATTTGTTCTTCAAAAACTATTAGAAGCAGATCAATGAGCCACACTGTTCCACTGGGTGACATGTTTCCTCATTATTATGAAGAGAGAGAGTAGAGTGGAGTAGAGTAGATAAGCCATACAGTACCCAACTTATGCATTATTTACTACTGTAAATTTGTACATTTATTAAAAATGTCAGTGCTCAGCTGTTTTAGGAAATTAATCAACCTTTAAAAAAAAAAAAAAAAAAGTATATATTCGTGGCCTGTTTTTAAAAGGTGCTAATTGCAAGATTGGGAGCATTTCTATTGCCTCCGCTCTCAACATGGCAACGGCTGAGCTGGCGACTAGCAGCTAACAGTGAAAACTACGGCAACAATGCTGACAGAGCTAACAGTGTTAACCTGAATGGGGAACTGGAGAGTAGGGGCTAAGCTTCTGCAACCACTATGTCTTTACATAGCAAATAGTAATTAGCAGTTATATTAATGCTCTGGATATCGTATAGAGCACCTTTAAAGGTTTATGCCTTCAGTAGGAACCAGTGGGCTTGGGGCTGAGTGCCACAGACAGGCTGGTGAAGTCAGAAAGTATTGAGATATGGACTAACACATGGTTGGTTTTGGTCTTTTCATGGGACTTGTTGACAATAACAAAAATATGGAACATTTTATCCTAAAAAAGCTGAGTGAGGCAGGAGGTTACCATGAGGGTAGGCGATTGAGGTGGCACAGGTCTTGGAGGTGGCCGCTGCGAGCATCATGCCCACAAAGTCTGAGGCATCCTTGACAGACTCTTCCTCTTCGTCCATGCTGGCGTGGGCCTTGGACTCCAGCAGTTTACGTTTGATGCTCTCGTAGATGACAAAATGGATGACAGTCTCAGAGATGCCGGCGTACGAGGCCGACATGCCCCTGTAGAAACCTCGCAGGCCGTCCATCTGGTACACCCGCCGCACGCACTCAAATGCATTCATTCGCCGCTGGCCCCGGGTTCTGTAATCATACAGAGACTTTTAATCTCAGTCCAATTACAATTTAATTTCATTCTCATTATCATTATTATAGGAAAATTAATGAGTCATACAACCCATCCCACTGCAGCTTCTAGACTGATGACATAAAGGTTTGAGCTTCCTCACCTGGTTTCCAGCTGCAGACGGGTCTTGATCAGCCAGATGGGATTGGTGGCTGTGATGGCGGTGAACCCTGGGGATTTCAGAGAAGGACAGAGGTTCAGACAGATGCAAAGACATTTGGAAGAACACAATCTAATCAGCTATATTACATATTCTATACTGCACAAGGACAATGAGAAAGCACTTCACCAAACAGGATCAACTCGCTTCAGTTTACTTTTCTATGAGATATATCAATACTCTCATAGAAATTATTGTATAGATGATTTGAATCAATGTCCGTATTAATTCAATCTTTTTTGAAATTCAGTTACAGACAAAAATGCATGTTTTTTTTTTATTTTCACATATTGATCCTCTTCATGTGAAATGCTACACAGGTGTATGTAAACATCAGCTCTCTCCCTGAAGTATCTTAACTAACAACAGTGCATGAAGGCAGCAGCTGTGAGTGCTTTCTTTTTTCTTTTTTTTTTCATTTATCATCTTAAAAAATATATAATATCTAACTGAAAACACTGGGAAATGAGGCCAAGCAGCAAAGTCATTTTAGGCCTTTGAGTGTGGCAGATTGTTATTATACTGCAGTCTGATTCATTTCTTTGAAATGCTAATGAGAGCTCTTGTGTTTCTAATAAAAATCGTTTGCGAGCATACGGAGGTGATCTGTTTTTTAATATCATTACTTTCAATGTGCTTTGAAATACACACAAAAGTATCAACCTTTTTACAAATAAAAATCTGCCATTCCACATCTTTAAGTCACAACACAGAAGGTTAGATTTTTAGTTTTGACATCGCTCTAAATTTTCATCTCATTGTTGGTTCAGCAATATGAATGTGCCCCCTTTATTAGTCGACGAGTGAACATCTTTGTGTTTATTCTGTGACATTTAACAAACCAGTAGTTGACTGGTTAGACACTAGAAACAGGCTGTTGGCCTGATACTAGCACAACTACAAAAGCACAGAGAAATAAAATGGTGTCTGGAGGAGATTCTTCAATTATTCAGCAGGACTAAAGTGGAAAGTCTCTGACGTGAAATTTAGTGCAGACTTAAGCTTCTAATGGGGGTGGGCAACCTTGTTGTATATGTCCATCTGCCTTCACAGCCAATCTTAACGTTAGCTTAGTTTGAAACTGGGGTCACCAAAAAAGCATTAAAAATGCACTTCTATGAATATATATCAAGCAGATGTGAGTGTGTGCATGTGCTTGTTTGAGTTATTTACGGGGATGATACTTTGACTGTTTTTGTGTTTTTTTTAACTAGGAACGCTATGCAATATAAAGTAATATAAAGTTTGATATGTAGGGTGTAAAGCTAACTAATGAGCACTTTGTGTCATTATGAAATGACAGCGAGCGATCAAACGTGGCCATTTGCAGAAAACAGCTAAGACGAGGGCAAGTCTAGAAAGAGACCTCAGACTCATCTAGCAGTGTATCAATGCAACACAGCCCTACGTTAAGGCAACGGCGTGAAGAAGAGAGGAAGACACAGGTCTGTTGAAGAGAAGAAGAGAAGAAACAAAAAGAGGAAGAAGAAAAAAGAGGGAAGTAGAAGGAAGTAGCGTCTATGGCGTGTACTCACGAGGGAGGGGCAAAGCTCCTCCAGCTCCTCCCCGCTGCAGCTAGTAGCCTGCAGATATGGGGGGCACAGATGGCGGGGGTCTCCCACCCAATCACGCAGGGGTGAAAGCTTTACAGTAAAGCCCTAAAATAGACACAGGCTTTTCTGTACCACAGTCACACACAAGCAGCAGTCACATCCACCCCAACCCCACCAAACCACCCACCCTATCCCACTGGTACTGTACAGGGAGTTGGAGAAGAGATGGGAGGTGAAGGACTCCCCATCTTTCTCCAAACTCTAAGCCCCATCCCCTTTAATTTACTCTTATACGTAGAGTTACATTTCTTTTACAATGTATCCCTCCCTTTACTCCTTTTATCAACTAGAATAAAGAAAATGTTGACTGAACAGAAGCCAACCCAATCCAAAACTCCAGCTCCATCTCACCAGAGCGAGGTAAAACACAAAGTACAAACATAAAGGCAGAAAATTAAATTGAAGATGATTCTTCATAATCATTGTGCCATTATCAGTTAATAATCTACATATTAGAGGAATAATTAAATCAAAATGCTTACTGAAATATGGTAGAAAAATAAAGAGAGGCAGGTGGAAATGCTAACCTTGTCGGTGTGTATAATAGACTCCAAGCAGGCGGTGGACAATGAATGGTTTTATGAATATGTGATGACCAAAGGATGAAGTGGTTGATCATAGTAAAGTGGATCAATCAGGTGGAACAATGACTGCAATTCAAATGCCTCTCCGGGCCAAACCTCATTCTGGAAAAACTGGGATGAATTTAAAAATAACATTAAGGTGTCCTTGAATGTGGAGAAAAATGTGTCTCCAGAGAGCCAGCCTGCTTCTAGAAAAACACATCAAATAACTCCTGAAGGACTTATTGAATCCACTTCAATGTCACACTAAAGGACACTGGAAATGGCAACGTCAGAGGACAACAGTTAGTGAATGTTTAGTAAGTCTCAATATTCATTGTAAAATAAACCGCTTAACGTTCATAACTGCGCTCAGTATAATGGAGAGGCCTGTTCAATGTAGCTGTTTTTATTATCACAATTCAACTCTTGATATGAATGGTTTTAGTTGAATTTGTTGTTTGTCCTTCAATGTTTATCACTAATGTTTTTCTTGCTCCGTATTTATAACATGGGTCAGCTTAAAAGGACAACATGTGTCTATTAATAACTGATATGTGTAAAAAATATCTGCACATGAAAGATTTAACAATTTTTTTTCCTTTGAACCAGTAAATCAAAATGTCTCGATGTAGATTTTTCACAACATAGAACGTACTTAATAACTTCAGAAATATTTCTGGTAATGGAAGTGAACCACACTTGCCTACTTGGTAGTTTAGATAACCAATGAAGATACATACAGGCTAACTAGTCCTTGAGCTGAGCCAATGTGAAGAGGGGCACGCCGCTGCATGTTTGCATATGACCCTTCAATAGGCGCATAATCCCTGTGCGGTTTCTCCACAGCAGTTTGACCTACATTCAGAGAAGGCAAATATGCTTTAGATTAACTGCTGGAAGAGAAAATAAGTCCAAGTGAAGAAGTGGGACTAGCCTCCTTTCTCCGAGTGCAATTCACAGCAGGGAGGTCATGACTCCACAATGCTACTTTAGAAAACTGGAAGCAATTATCCTGACATCGGGGTCAAATTTGGCTGTTCAGTCACTGAGGCTTTCTTTAGCGCTGCTATTTGTCAGTGCTGCCAAGACTGACTATGGAATATGTGCACATGAAAGACAGACAGTAAGTCTATCTGTGCAGTAACAGACATTTGTACTGTATAGTACAACTAGACAGATATTCAATTCAAGGTACTATGAATAAATTAATGCAACTGCCATGGTGATGAAGATGTGTGCAACATGAAGAAAAAAATACGCTACTCACTAGGGATGGGTATCGTTATGATTTTATCGATACTACTACTCTTATCGGTTCTTTTTCATTACTAAATACTTGTTTTAAAAAAAAAAAAATTATATATATGTAATTTCAGAACAGGATTAGAATTTATTTATATTTAAAATATAACTAAATGTTGTTTCTTGAGCAGCAACAGCAATGTTTACAACAGCAAAGTCACTATATAAAGTCAATAATATTTCACTGTAAACATGTCAATAAAATAAATAATATGTGAAGTTAATAAAGAATGAAAAACAGTTAGCAGTTAGACTACATACAGACAGTTTTTGTTTTAGCTGGTTTGTAACAATTCGGTATTAGCCAAGCTAGCCGACACAGAGAGCAGAGCAGATGCTGCAGCGTGATTATAAATTACACCAAAACATTAAAAAGTACAAATAAAAGAACCGGTAATGTCGGAGCTTATCAATACTCCGGTCATTAATAATTTAGCCCCGGAGGCCCGTTTAATACCAGGTTTCGGTACGCATCCCTACTATTCTCCAAGCGTAATGACCAAAAAGTCACTGACTCTTCTATATGTTGTGTTAAAGTTTGCCCAACTCCATTACATGTCTGTGCCTTCACAGCATCTTGTCCACATTCAAGTAATAATTTGTGTTTTTTAAACTGGTGCCAGTACTGTTGGGGTTAAACTGTGAAGGCAAACGCTCTTCAGTAAATAAATCTAAAAAGAGGAAGTCATGTCGAAATAGTGCCAGCCTTTTGGATGATGCACTGATACCGATTCTCCTTGAAAAGAAATGACTGAGGCACTAATGGTGTTGATGGATGATGACAAAAGACAAAATGCCACACATCAATTACAACCTTCTGTAGCAGTGACAAGGTTAGCATTTCTTTTGTGCTGACAACATAAAATCCACAGAAGTGGGTGTTATTACTTTACTTTTACTATGTTGATGGAACAAGGCAACAGGCTAAGGGGAAGGGGGAGTTGTGTGTCAAGACTAAGCAATAACAAAACCTTATAATAAGAACCTAAAACTACAAACCAGCAGCAAACACACTGCCTTAAGCAATGGTAATATCATTACAAATGAATAACCATTATGAACTTTCTAATATTCATAAAAATCACCATGGTTTTCATCATACCAGTGTAAAGAAATGGGGTGCTACCTGACGTGTCCGCACGAGTGCCAGGGGCCCCGGTTGACCTTTGGGGGCCGTGCTCTCTCCTCTATACACACAGAGCAAAGAAGGGGGCCCAGACCACACTGTTTAAGTAACAACTGGGATGTTAAGCCATTTACAGAGTCCTCTGGAGAGGCCTCAAAAATGAAAGAATAAAAAGAGGGAAAAGGGGGCAAGGACGAAATAAAAAATAATGGAGGACATGGGGGGGACAAAGGGGCTAGGAGAGGAGGAAAGCACAACCTAAACTTTGAGGACCATGTGGTTTTCTTCTTTTTGTCAAACAGCTAAAAATATATACAGAAGTCACGGTGTAAAAAGCCAGCAGTGGCAAATTATAGCCTGATTGTCTGGGTGTTCTCTCATTTGCATTAAAGTCTGAGACAGCTGATATTAAGGATTTGTCTCCTCAAATGTATGTAGGCTGGCAAGGCCACCATGATCCAAGATCCTGTATTATCTGGGTAGATGTGTGGGTTTAGAGAAAGGAAATGCTCAGGTAAAACCTGGTGAGAGGAAGTAGTAGATGTTCTATGTGGCTGGTATGGATACAAGGTAGGGCTGCACAATTAATCGGATATTATTCTTGATCACGATTTTGACTTCACAGATAACCACAATTAAATGAACATATCGATTGTGATGTTGGCGTTTTAAAATACGTGCTCTGCTCAGAAAACTGCGCTGCATATCAAATCAAGCGCTTCCTAAGCTAACAGCTAGCCACCAGAGGGCGATCAAGATGTTTTAGCTTCGCTTTTGGGGAGCTGTCATGCCGCTATGTATGCATGCTATGTATGCATGCTATGTATGCACCCTGCAGCGGCAACCTGTGAAAAACTTTCCTGAATGTTGTGGCTGCAGTCCACAGTAGAAGAGTAATATTTTGGTAAAAAGTTTTGGTACAATTTGATTATATTTTGCTTCTAAGAGATGCACTGTGAATAAGAACTAGTCTTATTTTGATGCAAATATTTGTACATTAGCAGGAATGTAGAAAAACATGGAAGTGAAAGCAGTGCTCTGTTAATTTAAATGTGAAAGTGCAATAAAAATATTTTGTCCCTAAAATCAATGAGTAATTGTGATAAGTAATCGTGATCTCAATATTGATCAAAATAATCATGATTATCATTTTGGCCATAATCGTGCAGCCCTATTTCAAGGTGCTTTCTAAACCATTTTTTATCAAATGCCAGATGGGTGATTAACTCTTTACTTTGAAAGTACAGTGTTTTCAACACGTATAAATGTATCTTTCATGGCTTTGTTTCACAGTAAACTAAGTGAGGCCGTTTCCACCACAATCAGTCAGTTTGATCCTGAGAGTCTTAAATTGTGCTTTCTGATAAACCCCCTATTGTTTATATTTCATATTTCTACACATGAAACAGCGATGCCTACTTATAACAGATATCATTAGCTAGCTTTGGCATGCTTTAGGTATTCACAAGCTTTTAAATTTGTGAAAATCCCACCATCCCACACATGTATATGGAGAGGGGGAAAAGGGGGGGGGGGTGGAGTGAAACTCTGGGATACTTCAAATTGTGAAAATGATGAAAAGATAAAGTCAAATAAAATCTGTCTGATGAAGACAAACTGAATAATTATTTAACATGTTTTTTTATATATATATATATATATAAAACCCATCAGTGATTTACACTGCCCAGGCAGACTGACAGACAGACAAACAGGCAGAGATAACACTCAGCGACAGACAGTGACAAACAGACAGAAGGGAGGGGGAGAAGGAGCCATCTTTACCTGCCAGCCCAGCCGACACCATGTGCACTTGGGTAGAGTCTGGCTCCAGCACGCCATTCAGCTTCTCCTTGGCTGTTGAATAGGCCGCAAAGTAGATCGCCCTGTTGCACATAATCATGAAGAAAAAGACAGAGGTTAGTAAGATGTTAAAAACACGGGTTAAATTGACCAAGAAGGATTAACTACTGTTGTGTACTCTAGTGAGGAAATAGTGGAAAAAAACAATGCTGAATGCTGCAGGAATGAGTCCTAAAACCTGGAAATGAGTTAGCATTTTAGCACTTCAGGTTCTTTCGTCTCAAAGTCAATGGGTTTTTAGTTAAATGCCTGAAATAAGGTCTGTGGTTAACACAAGCTTAACAGATTTTAACGTCTTGTTCTACGATAAAATACGTCAGTAAATATCCCACTCGTGAATTTTTGAAGCCTTAACGTGTCTTAAAAAAGGTGGTTGCAAACAAGTGGCTTAATGAGACTACTAAACATCATAACACCGACTCGTCCACCTTTATAGTCTCGCTCTGTATACTCGCACTCATCCGACCGTGATGTAGTTCGTCTATAGCCAAATGTTAGCTTTTTATTTCTGGCGATTGCATTCAGGCTTCAAAAATCATAAAAGTGTCCATTTGTACAGATTATCTTGCTGAACAAAACGTGTAAGTATTATAAACTTTTGTTTGCCACAGAATTTATATTCTGCTATAATCCAAAACCCAATGGAAAAATCCCATTGGCTTTTTGTCGAGGGAACCCAGGGGGATGCTAACTTCCTGGTTGGCCTACAAAAATATGTCATCCTTGGAGCACTCTATTAGCTGCTTCAGTAACACTGAATTAATTACTGTATATTGCTAACAATGTAACACTGATCAAAATTATAAATTTGCAATAAAAACATAATGATGAGCATTCAGGAATTCAATTGCACTATAAAAGATAACTGACTGGAGCCATGAGTTCAGTAAATTAAAATCACAAATACACACAAACACAGACAAATTGTATTGTTAAGTTAACTGCATTAAATATGAAAACGTTATTTAAATTGCCTGAATGCAATGGAGCTAAGCCAAGCTAATATGTAGTCAAAATGCAAGCCACTGAAAGAAGTTTATCTCTGCCTGAGTGTGTGCATCTCAATCTCATAGCGCGCTTTAGTAGCAGATTTATCTCCCATGATTCTAGCCGCTCCTCACTAAATAAAATGACAGGATTTAGTCAACATTTCTGCTGAGTGGAATTAAACCAAATGACCTTCCCTCTCTGCCCTCCTTCTGAATCGAGAGCATGCGCGCACAACATAACGCTGCTCTGCAGATGAGGGATGAATTATGTGAGTGGGTCTGAATGTGTATGTGCATCTCTCATACGTAATGAGTGATGATGCTTCTGCACGCTGTGTTATGTGTGTGTGTGTGTGTGTGTGAGTGAGTGTGTGTGTGTTGCTAATGAACGCCAGCAGCGAGCCCAGTGGACTGCGCCCTCATTAGAATCAGAAGATTTTTTTTTAGCTTTGCAGTGTCAGAGTGCTGTTTCCTAATTATAACAGGAGAGAATAACTCTGTAGCCCAGCAACCCAGACCTCCCCTTGTTTACAAATGCATCTGCAATGTATCTGTTATTTCATTCAATTATATTGCATTTGAATATAAAGCTTTACCTAAATCAGGCTGAAATATTACATCTTACGTTGCCATATATATCTTCAAAATTGGAATCTTTTTACTGTATCTATAAAAAACCATGCAGACATTGATGGCAGCATGTTGATCAAGTAGTAGTCATTTGGCCTTTTTTAAAGCGTATCTTCATAAAAGAATCACTTAGATTTTTCTGCCTGCAGCTGAAGACTGAGGTGATGAATTTGGATGCTCTGAATAATGAGTGATGATTTAAAGTGCTGCTCATGAAAATTATTGAGAAAAAAAAAGGCAACATTTTCCTTTTCATGTGCCAGTGGAGCCATAAAAATAGTGTCTTTACTATTATTATTTCAAACACAGTTAAATCTGATACGGCTTCAGTTAAGCGGGGGGACAATTACATACTAAATATACAATGTATAGGCTATGTGATGATATACTGTATCTCTAGTGTCACACAAGGTCATAATAGTTTTGAATTTTAAAATAAAGTGTTTTGGCTAGTTTTAGTTTAGTTTCAGCAGGTTTAGTTTTTATATATTAAGTTTTAGTTTTACTGTAGTTTTAGTTTGTTTTTGTTGGGGCAAGGTATAATTTCTAGCTATATACATACAAAATACATGGTATTAAAATGCCCATAATGTTAAATATTTAATGTTCGTGCTACTTTATTGAAGCAATTTTGGCATGTCACCATCTCCTGGAAGGTCAAGTCTGTTCAATTTCTGTGGTTCAATGTCACGAGAGTTGACGGAAACTCATGCAGTCTCCTTTTTTCAGTAGCGATATATTAATGCTTAAAAAACTAAAACTGAAATTAATTTAGGTTCAATTTCATTTTATTAGCTTTTTTACCCAGGCAATATCGTTTCCGTTTTAGTTTTAGTTTACTATAATAACCCTGATCCACACAGCCTGGAAAGATTTATCTAAATTTGGTACTACATATAAATAATTTTGATAGGGAATATTAAGCTTCAAGCGGTTAATAAAACCGCCCATCAGACAGCCGGAAATCTCATATGTTGCCATTGAGTTCATCAGGCTCACTTCTTATGTAACAATATCTTCCTATAGCACAGTTTGCCATAGCTGTCCTGACCAGGAAACAAGCTGCCATTTCCACAGCTGGACAACTCGCCTACGGGACTGACACACATACACATACACACACACCCACCCACCCAAGGGCATTTTTTCACCCCTCAGAGAGTCTGAGCCAGACCGAGCGAGACAGCATATACAGTGCAGGACCCAGAGGACAGAACAGTTCTGATTTAATATAGGCAAAGAATGACAAACATAGCAAAAGAGGAAGAGACAGAGAATAAGAGTAAAAGATGACTCCAATAGAGAGACAGAGACCACAACGAACCAACGGGAAGAGGACAACAATGGCCATGTGATGCAGCAGTAGCTAGGGAGAACTAGACAGGTCAGGGAGGGGACGGACAGACACAAACACAACTCTCTCAATACAGGAACTCCATTGTGATAATACACAACAACATCAACAGTCACATGGCGAGAGTGTCACAGCTGGCTGGCCAGCGCCTGCTGTTGTTGATGTTTCATTCAGACTTTGATTGACTGAGTTCAGACTGTTATGCAACCCTAACCAGCCAAGCTAAGAGAGCGGGAACCTACTCATTTCCTGTAGGATTTGAAGCACAGATGTACATTACATTTCTGTGAGTTTAACTTCATGCATTACTGTATTTGTGGCCTGCTGTTATTGCTGCCAACATAAGCTCTGAATAAGCGCAAAGCTTGAAAAAATTAATAGAATATCTAGCAGAGGCAAATACATTCCTCAACAAAAATGTGTGTCCAGGTTTGATGTAAATGACGCATAAATGCTTTTATTCTCCGATAACAGGTAGAACTAGTGCTGATAACAGTGGTTTATTCTGAAGGTTTCCTATAAACATCAAATAATGTGGCGACGTACTCTGATATGTTGGTTATCAGATATGCAAATACATCATTTTGTACATTTGTATAGGTCAGTAGTCAACCAAAGAAAATCTTGATTGACTGAAACATACCTACTTTTCAATCAATCGATTGGTCAATGAGGGGAAAAATATCTGCATATTATCTCTAGATTAACTTAATATTAAATATTATATTAAATATTTTTAAACCAGGCAATTATTTTATACTTAAATTATAAAAACAGACACAAAGCCGACCAGCGTGCAACTGCCCATATTCATAGGATTTCAGAAAATAGTCAACTGTCAGTTGTCGTAGCACCTACAGTTATATTTCAAAGAAAACGATTAGGGTATTTATTAGACGAAAATATTGAAATTAGGGATGGGTCATGATTTACGATCATTCGAATAGTCATTAAATTATAAAAGAAATCTACTAGTTCATCTCTCCCCACAGAGCAGCTGCTGTGGAGGACTACTTCCCAGTGATTATTGGATTGTACTTTTGCTTGGAAAGCACATCCCTAATTGAAATATGACAATTCTGATATATTCACACTCAAAGCCTATCAAGAAGTGATGCGCTGGTCAGGGTTTTTCAATAAACGCACCCACCTGACCCATTATGAGAGCCAATCCGCACTGCCCAACCCACGAAAATATGCGATAATCAACCACCCGACCCGCAAACAGACAACTCTATGCATGGTAGTAGAATAATTGTCAGTCCTGACAATTACTTTATCAGGATTGAGGACTGAGACAGGGACAGAAACTGAGTGCCACGGCTCTACTCTGAGTTCTTCCTGCATGCTGGGAGCAACTACAGCTGTCCAGAAGGCTCTCTTTCTTCCACGCCCACAGTAGTGGGGAGATCTCGACTAAATAAACAGACAAATTGTTCCAAATGGTGTTATTGTTATTGTTGAAAGGCAATTAAACAAGAAACCCTTCATTAAAGACACGGACTATGTCTCTCTCTCTCTCACACACACACATGTCCCTCCCGCACCTGAAAATGATAGATTAAGCAGCGTTTTTCTCCTAATGAAAGTAACACCAGAGATTGTCCAACCAATGAGAATTTGGTCAGACTAGAGAGCATATCAACCAACCAATTGATCAACCGACCAGCCCTACATTTTTGTGGTATTGCTTAGGACACAAGGTACTAGGTCGGAGAAGCAACATGCACCACACCCAGAATATTGTAGTTATAATACTGTACATACCTGGAAGGTGCCACACCCACAAGATTGGGTCCAAGTCCTCTGAAGAGTGAACGGGGTCCCTCTCTCTCTAGAATTAACCTGCAAAGAGAGATTGAGATTTCAATTCCATCATAATACAGAGCAAACATGCAGTACATTTGACATCCATGTAAAATGCTTTATATAAATGTATACCACTGGGCGAATAACCATGTGACTGGAGAATAACTCGCACCCTCTGCTCAAGTTAAATGCTTTTATTTTTAAAGAGAGTTAGATGAGACGATTGATACCACTCATTGTCTGTATGCTAAATATGAAACAAATGCCAGTATCTGATTAGCTTAGTTTAGCTCAATGACTGGAAACAGTTTCTGTATAAAGGCTGGCGCTAGCTTCATATTTATCGTGCAGGCACAAGATTGTATCAATCTACTGATCTCACCATTGTATGTAAAAAAACAAAAAACCTTGCTGTCTGATCACAGAAAAAATACAGAGCTAATACTTCATATAAATGTTTATAGGGCACCATGGGAAACAGAAAGGAAAAGTCCCTAAGTGCCCTAAAATTGGACCAGTAAATTATAAAGTTTTAGGCAATCTGCCAGGACCTGACACGCAATACAGCCTGACATTATACACAGGGTCACTATCAACAGACCCAAAATAAATTAAATGGCAGGTCTCCTTGCTCTGGTGGTGTTTATAGTGGTGTTATCATGACGGCTCACGTGTTCATTGTCTGGTTGTCACCTGAGTTCAAAGATTGATTGTCGCTCTCCGACCTAACCCAGAAACCTCATTCAGAACGAGCACGGCTTATGGCTGACCTTCATTCATCGCACGTTTTCACATAATCTGTGATGCAAAGTACATTCAAAGAAAAGCCATCCTGGGAAGAAATAAGAGACCTTTGGGCTAGATAATAAACTGGTCCTTTGGGGTTGATTACATTCTCTAGACTTCCGGCCCATACAATTAAAAACAAAACATAGCCCCAATCTTTCTTGGAGCAGCCATGTAGCAGTATTTCGTTCAGCTTGTGGGTTTGTGGGCTGTGCATTCCTACCCTGGCTATGAGGTTTTGCCAACTTCAGACAACAGAAAAAGGATTTACAGTATACAGAATCTCCTCAAGAGTAAATGCCACAGTTCTCGGAGTGACGGTGTTCTCCACAGTCACAAAACTTAAATCATTAGCTAACATATTCTGCTCTAAAATGGAACAAAGCCTGCACCTGTTGGCCCACTTTGACTCGTGTGTTTCTTTTTCCTTTCCTTGCCATGCCGCTCTTCCCTCTTCTGCTACACTCTGTATCGTGTAATGGCGGTGTACAGTTTCTGCTCGTGGCTGTTTCTCTCAACGACAACACACACAAAGTTTGTCCAAGATTCCTAGTTTGCAAAATAATTAATACGGGCATTTGACTGTGGAAACTTCCACACACCGCAGCTTGTGCATTATGCAATGTGTTGAACACTGTGTGCCATGCTCAGTGACAGTCATGGTCATAGGTTGCCAGAGAACAAGTGTAGAGCGCTGTAGCTACGTTGAACATTTACTTTAACACCGTTAATCCCTCCGTGACCAACGTTAATTAGGAGTATCCAGCCACACTGGCTTTCAGTAGCTTCTAAATAAACAACTAACCAATATTGCGTTGCCCTACACTCTCACTTCCTATCTTTCTGGTAATTTTCCACTGGCTAGTGAGAAGAGGGATGACATATCATGTGGCCAAAAAAGGAAATGTTTTTTGTGCATTTCTTGCATTGGTTTCCTAGTAGTTGTTTAGGAAAAGTACAGAAAATCAGCCCCAGAGTTTTAAGGTCAAAATGAGGCTTAAAATGATCTACTCTGTCTGTCTTTCATTACAGTGATGTAACTGTCTGTCTCCTGGAGCACTCAAGGTGTCATGTTGAGGCAAATAATTGTCCTCTTAAAGCACATTTGTTCCTAGGAAGTAGTGTGAAAGGATGTAGTGCAAAATAAGAGTCAATGTAAACTCATGGGAATATTACAATGATACAGGACATACAAAGAACCTGTTTCATTATCACTGTGGATTCACTTAAGAGTACCATAGACCAAATCTGCGTCTTTTGGTCATAGACCGCCAACTGACATTGATGTTTGCTATGACGACAAACACGGAGTGTGTGTTTCACAGCTCTGACTGACTGATTACAAAACTTACCAGGACTTCCATTTATATCTTTCAGACCTTCCTCCTTCAGAATCGGTTGGGATAAGCATCCTGTAGCTAATCAAAACTAACCTTGGTGGTTCCTTTTTTTTAAATTATCCCTAAAAGAGTACAGTTAGTACAATAAACATTTTGCGTAATTCTCCTTACTTGAGACAGTGCAGAGGCCCTGGTGGAGCGACACGGGCCACACTGGCTCCATTGACGGTGCTGAGTTGGACTTCAGAGATGTAGAGAGTGATGGACGAGGACTGAAGTCTGGTCTTCACAACCTCCAGAGGACAAGTCAAAATTGCGCCCACTGTGCCACCACATCTAGAAGAGAGCAGGGAAAGGGTTGAGGATGAAAGGGTGCAGAGACAAAGGGGATGGTGGAAAAAAGGGACAGAAAGGGGAAAACCATAGTGAGAAAAACACAACGCTGTGCTTAAGCATTCACATCGGTCAAACGAGAGAAGGGTCAGATCAAAATAATGATGTGTAAATATCTACAAAATCATCACATACCCTATATAGCACTTGTATTGTATTTTCATTTTTGCTAATTTAAGTCATCATGTAAAGCGTCTTTGAATATCTTAAAAAGCGCTCTCTAAATACATTGTATTATGATTATAATATTTGGACCAAGTCACATCTATATTTACTCTGCCAGTTTTCTTGTTTAAACATCCTCTAATACTGATCTCCCTAATCACTGGTAACACAATCTGTTATTCCCTTTGGAACTAAAATTATCTAGGAGCAGGCACACATCCACACACCATGACCTGGTGTTGTGATATGCAAGATAATGCAACGTGCAAGCTGTCAGCTAAGAGTGTATGACTGGTTTCGTGATGCAGTTCAGCAGAGCCATGGCTCAGTATGACTGTAAAAAAATTGCTGACTTTTTCCATTTGACAAGGCAAGATTGAGTTGTCATGAAAATTAGACTGTTGTTTAGCTTGCCCACTGAACTCACGCTAACATACACTCCGTGAAAAAAACATTACCATTGCAAATAGAAGCGAAGACTCTTGTGATCTTGTTGCTTAGACATTGACCTCTACTCTGACTGAAGCCATCAGCATGTAAACAAACTAAAGGCAATTTAATCACAATCAATTCCCTCCTCCTTATTAAATATCATTGTGTTATACATTTCATTTGTATGGTATAAATTAGTACTTTATTCTTATGAGCCCAAGGCTACCAGGCCTCATCTCAAAACAAAATTCTGTCCCCGGCATGCCACACATGCACGTTCGCTGATCATCTCTGCTTTCATCAAAGGCTTGGTGCTTTCAACAAAAGGATTTTGTAGACAAAGCTTCACAATCAATCCACCACAAAGCTGGAAAGTGCTTGTTGACTACCGTAGTGACAAACCATATGAATGCTCTACTGACCGGGCTAAGTGAATACTAGCTGTAGCCCTACAGTGGTCTATGCGGACATCTTGGCTGATAGCAGTGAATTCCTCTAACTGCAGGCTCTTTTGAGCTACACCAGCTATATTTACTTTTCAAAAGAGCGACCCACATTCATGCTCACAGGCAGCCGTGACCCTTGGCCTACTTTCTGGGCCATGCTGTCTGCTGCATGTGTGTGTGTGTCTCACAGTGGCCGTGGGAGGAAGCACTGTGCTCAGGCATCCAGCCCAGGTTTTTGAGTAAAGCAAAACTGAATTTGCTTATTCAAGAAAGCAATGTGTCTTGTGTCGTTCTCTGATTTTAAATCCCTGAAAAGAGAGATAACAGAGGACTTGTGGTGTGATGAGATTACCATATTTGAATGTCAATGGTTTGGTGCAGAGATGAAAGCAGAGGCAACAGACTAAGAGAAACTGAAGACAATAGATTAAAATAAGTGGGCGACATACTGTGTCAATAAACTGCTAAATTCTACGTCTGTGTGTTGACATTTTCTTTGATGAACAAGTTGTTGGGCCTGTCTACAGAGTTGTGAATGGGAATCGTTGCTCAACTTTTGTATGGGTCACCTGTTTAACCTAAAGTTTAACCTACTTTTGTGGCCTCATTTAGTAGTTTACAAAAGATCCACAGAAACAGCACAACACTTCAATTTTACACCTTAAAATTACCTTTCCACCTACATTTTTGGACAGTTGCGCAATACCAAAAAACAATCTTATGATGATGATGATAGTTTTGAGGAACAAATATTATCAGATGGATGTTTTGCAGGGTAATGCTCATCTGCTGTATGAGGTAGGTCCTTGACATGGAAATGTATGGGAACCCTGAAAATTAAGTTAGCCTACAGGAGTTGTAATTTTAACAGTTGTTAATATGCATAAATAAAGAAACAAAATGTGCAAAAAACTAATTTAATTGACTCTACATACACAGACATGTAACTGGCCTTTGGTTTCATTCATCTAATTAATCTCTCAGGTTCTTAAAAGGCTAAATCTCTGGAGAAAATGAGCAGCACTGCTGTGGCTGCTGCTGCTGCAGATCTAACATCAAGTTATCCAGAGAGAGCAGCAACGAGACCGGAAATAGATTGAATTCGCCTTCGAAATAAAAGCGTAAAAATGTTGTCACGAATAGAATAAGTGTATTTACAAGCACACAACGCCAGAAAAAAATGTTAATATATTAATTAAGCCTACTACATCTACTTTACCTGTTTTACATCTACTTTACCTGTTTTATTTGCTTTATAACTCTGTGTTTTACCTGTTATATGTTTTATCTGCCTCCTTTAGTCTTGTCAAGTATTTGTTTTAAAGCACTGACCACTCTTCAAGTGGCAACTGTGAATCTCGTTGTATTTAATACAATGACAATAAAGCTTTCTATTCTATTCTATTCTAAGCCACACCTTTAGCTCAAACTCTCTCTTTGTGTCACATTGTTAATATTTTTCAGTTCAAATGGTCTTATTTTGAAATGTTGACAGGATGTTGAGTTTAAACCAACGGTTTTTTGACACTGACGTGCACACACCTGACAGGGGTTTGTAGCACATGCACGCGCTGCATTGACAAAACGGTTAATAACTATCATAACTAATTAGCTAGCTAACATTACATAACGTAGACGACGAGATGTTTGAATGCTGCCTGAGAGAATTAATATAAACCCTAAATATCTAAATAGAAATGCGTAGTCTTGACTTACCCTCCAGCGAACAAATGAACCAGTGTGTCCCTTTGGCTCATTATTTAGCAAGCCGTTGCCAAGCAGCGCACCTTTGGAGCTGCGGCAGAGGGTCAAACACCTTTCCCCGTTGTTATCTGCCTCCGAGAGGATGTCGATGGGCAAATGTCGTCGATGATGATGATGAACCAGCGGTGGGGCGAGTCTGCGGTGATTCACACTGCAGAGGGCCGACACAAACCCCCCTTTAGCTCAGGTTTCTCCTCTCACACGCAGATATAGCTTCGTATCTTCGCTCACCAAGGCTAACTAACTACAGAATAAATATCTCAGCTCTCTAACAAACGGTTTTATGGCACATCCACAAGGTTTGTCTGGATTGTCTCCTCTGCTTTCATCGCTGCAGAAGCAAGAGGTGAAGGAGGCAGAGCTCATAGTATTTACAGTACAATCATAGGCTGCGGAAACACACGCTGCTATTGGTTCAGCTGGCCTCATGACGTCACGCCGTCACCGCCTTGACCATGCACTGTTCACATGCTCCAACATTGAATGAATCAGAAACCTTTCTCAACACATCTTTTTTTTAGGTGTGACACCAGTTTGTTTGGCCTGAAAGTATTTGGACAAAACCGGTTTGTCTCATTGAGGTCAACACCTTATAGACTGCACATATGTACATATTACATTTATTTATTGTACATACTACATTTATTTATTTATTGATGGACTGTACAGACTATGTTCACCCATTCACTCTGTATCTTTTATATCTCTATTATTGTTTTTATAATTTTTGTATACCTTTACCTCTCCTGTGTTTCACTCTGTTTGCTGATGTTGCTGCTTTGACACCTGAATTTCCCTCCGAGGATTAATAAAAGTTCATCTTATCTTATCTTATCTTATATGTACATATTACATTTATTTATTGTACATACTACATTTATTTATTGACGGACTGTACATACTATGTTCACCCATTCACTCTGTATCTTTTATATCTCTATTATTGTTTTTATAATTTTTGTATACCTTTACCTCTCCTGTGTTTCACTCTCCTTGCTGATGTTGCTGCTTTGACACTTGAATTTCCCTCCGGGGATTAATAAAGGTTCATCTTATCTTATCTTATCTTATATACAGTTTGATATGGAAAGGGAGTAGCAGACAATGTGTTCATCTCTTTATCTTCCATGCAAACTCAACCTGAGAGTGTGTGAACTGTGTTTATGAACCTAACTCAATGTGAGAGTGTTTGCACTGTGTTTATGATCCTAACTCCTACCTGAAGTCGCTGTACGGATGGATAATCCAGTTCCCGGCTGACTTTACGCGCTCCTGTTCCTTCTCCACCGCCTTCTGGCTGCCGAACATGCGCAGGGAGAACTTGTTGACTCCTGGCTGCAGCATGGAGCTGAACTGTCTCTGCATGTAGTTCTGATTCCCTCTGTCGTCTCCATCATCCGCCACTATCTGAGAGCCATCCTCCGCTTTGGAAAACGTGACGGAGTTTCTGGAGTGCTGACTCGGAGTGTGTCCTTTACTGGTCGGAGGCGCGTTCGAGAAGGAAACTCTGGAGTCCTTCTTCTCCATCATCCTGACCTCTGAAGTGATGGAGCCGTCCATGCTGGCTGCTGCTGCTGCTACTCCTCCACCTCCATCATCTGGCTGCTTCTCCTGTCTGCAGAGGAGAGAGGAGAGACTCCCTGAACTGGTCGGGTCCCTTCTACAGTCTCCGTTTTTGTTGCATATCATGCCGCTGGCTCCGTCTCCTGTCACTGTCCCTCCTGCCTCCGGGACTGAGTCTGAGTCCTCCTCTCCAGAAGCATCATCTCTCCGGATCAACAGAGCAGCAGAGGCTGCTGAGCTGCTGCTGGCTCTGGCTCTGACTCTGACACTGACAGGTGCGTCCTCGTCTTGAAGGAGCCACAGCTCTTTGTTGGTGTTGGTGGAGTTTTTGCGCGTAATGGACGCAGCTCCGCCTCCTGGAGTCAGTTTCTTCATCTTGGTTCCTCTGCTGCTCACATGGTGATCCACGCTGTTGGGTACTTGAGGTGATGGAGGTGATGGGGGTGGAAGAGGCTGCTGGAATTTGGGCTCCTCCTCGCCTTCCTCAGCCTCGTCCATCACAGCCGGAACAAAGACAACACAGACAGACAGAGAGACAGATAGACAGAGAGACACACCTTGAACCTGGCGAGACTGGGCGGAGGAGGAGGAGAAAGAGGAGGAAGAGGAGGGGGAGGAAGAGGAGGAGGGAGTGTGTGGAGTTCAAAGCAGAAACAACCCCTCTGACACTCTGACACTCTGACACACACACACACACACACTCTGACACACACACACACACTCTGACACACACACACACACACACACACACACAGACACAGACACAAAGACACACACACACACACACACACACACACTTTAGGATAACAGCGCACAGGTGGCGTTGCTATGGCTGCAACCTGGCTGCTGTTATTGTGTGTGTGCGCGTAAAAGATGGAGATGGAGATGATGACAGCATCACCTTTGGGCTCCTACAGGTAGATTATCATTATTGAAGAAACTATGTTATCGTGCGTGTGTGTGTGTGTGTGCGCGCGTGCGTGCGTGTGTGTGCGCGCGTAAAAGAGAGATGGAGATAATGACAGCATCACCTTTGGGCTCCTACAGGTAGATTTATATTGAAGAAAAACTCTGTTGAATAAAGGAACCTGAAAGAAAAACTATTTATGTAATAAATAAATAAAGACATAATAATAAACTCACCTGTCCCTCCATGGTCAGCTGGTCCATAGTAATACTAGGCTTCCCTCACTGAGAAGGTGTATTAACAGCAGCTTCCTGTTGCTCTAGGTTGACAGTCTGCCAGTATGGTCGAGGGTCCCCTATTCTTGGTTAAATGACTCCACCTTGTGGAGGAACAGACGCACTGCACTCTCTCAGGCTCCCTGAGGAACGAATAATTCCAATAACTCCGTCGTTTGAAAGTCCATAAACAAACTATTTATGGAATAAAATCGATGTAAGCACTTCCAAAATCCATGACATGAAAAAAGTCACGTATTAAACCATATTTGTCAGTTTAAGCTTCCAAAACAAACATTTTCACTGAGGTCACTATTCGCTCTGCTGCTGGCCACACCCAATGCTGGTCCACACCTGCATGTGATGAATGAGACACATCCTTCCTGTGGCTCCACCTATCCACAGTGCTACACTATATAAATGTAATCAAAAAAGACTAAATAAACTTTAAATAATAATGAATAATAACTAAATTAAATGATATTCATATATTTCCATAAATATAATAAAAAATCTGTTTCGGCTCTAACACTACCCATTAGGACTAAGAGGAAATACTAATACATGACATCACTAATTGCATATCAGCCCCTGAACAGATGCATTCACTGTTTTTTTGTTGTTGTTTTTGCTGCAGTCTTATTTTATTATCTTATTCTTATTGATTTCCAATAATAAATATATATATATATATATATATATATACATTTGCATAAAGCAAGCATATTTGTCCTCTCCCATTGATAAGAGTATTAAATACTTACAGGAATTAAATACTAACAGATAAAAAATGTGTGATTAATCACAATTAAATAGTTTAATTGATTGACAGTCCTAATCTATTTATTATAGATTAATCTACCAATGATTTGCTCAATTTATCATCATTTAAATCAGTTTCCTGAAGCTGTCTTCAGATGTGTTGTTTTGTCTGACCAGCAGTTCAAAGATATTCAGTTTACGATCACATAAGATAAAGAGCACATTGGAAAAGCTGGAACCTGGAGTAATTTGGCTTTTCTGCTTAAAAAATGCTTAAAGATTGATTGAAAATAGTTGCAAATTAATTTTATGTTGATCGACTGATCGCTTCAGCTCTAAAAATAAAAGGCGTGACTCTTAGAATACTTAAAAGTACCAAACCACAGGTTGATTTTGTGGTGTGATTAAGCATTGTGGAGCGGTTGTTTTGGACAAAATGTAAACGGCTATGAATCAGATATAACTTACTATTCAAGATAAATCTGATTCTAAAACCTCCTTTATACAGTAAGGAAGCACACAGTTATATTGATAAATAGAATTACTGCCTTGTGGTTGTATGTCTCCACCAACCAGTCAAGTTGTAGTTTACATCCATGACTGTCCAAAATGTCATCACTTGCATCATTTTATCCTGCTAGACATCATGCGAAATTGTCATATGAATTCTTGAGTTATGGCCAAAAACATGTTTTGTGAGGTCACACTGACTTTGACCTTTGACCACCAAAATCTAATTAGTTCATCCTCGAGTCCAAGTGGACGTTTGTGCCATTGGAAGAAGGAATTTCTGAGATACGGTGTTCACGAGAATGGACCAGACAGACACATGTGCGTATGTGCATAAGGACGGACAACCCGAAAACATTAAACATAAAAAAGGGGTCACATACCATGCTTTCTATTAGCTTTTGTTGCGTGTCTATCTTGGCGTGAAACAGGAATGTGTGCAAGATAAAGTCAATAAGAAAACATGGTTTGGAGCCATTTTGGTAGAAGATTTTAAAATCCAAACCCAAGCCCAATACGCACATTACTGCAGTGGAGTTCTTAGACTCTTTGCTCTGCATGTTTAGTAATGATGGTAAACAACATTTCAATAAGGTTGACAAACACCAGACCCATTCTTTAACTCTTACTACTTTTATTTTGTGAATCACTTTGTATTGTTTGTTTAGGCATGCAACAGTCTATATAAATAACGCTATTCATATATTCTCAGATCATTCAGGTCACAGAATAAAGGTAAAAGACATTTGGATGTCAGGCTTGATGACATGCTTTGGATTTCTTCTCAAAACACATTTGATTTGTAGTAACTGTTTTTGTGCTAGTTATTCCTGGATACACTGACAGCATTAGTTTGCAGGCAGTAAATCCTATTCGGATGTTCTGTGCAGCTATTTGGGCCTCCTTGTACACAGTTCTTCTTGAACCTGCTATTCTAAGTCATCCTCTGATGTGAGTAAAAAGTTAGGTACACAAACACGTAAAATTGAATACCTTTATTCAGTTTGTGCAAGTTGTACAACAGATGGTGTTCCATGTACTTGGATGGTACAACAATTCACACAATTCTGGCTAGGTCTTTTTTTTTAATCTGTGTAACTCTGAAATGGCAACATCCAATCACAACACTAATCGGGTTAAATGGAACATATGGCTTCAGAATCATCTACACAGTGAAGGGAACAAAGTGGTCCAACAATCGCACACTAATGTTTTTTATCTCAGATCACAGTGAGTGAGAAAGAAAAACATTCTTCTTAAATGTTTATCTGCTGTACTAAACTGAAATATTAGTATATAGTATTCAAGTTGCATTCAAGAGAAGTAACAGATGTTCCATCTTTTGAACTTGGTCCACAATATATTTTTTACTCTGGACGTGACAACAAAAACATGACTAAAACTTTGATTTTTAAATATGTGAATAGGAAAAAGGAAATAAAAGCTTGAATTAAAAGACTTTCCTACTAAAAAGAATTGTAATTTCGTATGGCAACAAAACCTTGCAGACATTAAATCTTTTCTGCATTTCATTTGTGGTGTCACATTTGTACACAAAAGAGAAATGGTGCTTGTTAGTGTTAAGGCAAAGCATAAAACTCTGCTAAGGGAGGTTTGCGGTGGTGTAGGAACAGGTCAAACGTGTGAATTCAAACGCACTCCGGTCGTTGCTGTGAGAATGGCAGTGATGTTTCCGGATCAGAACTGGTTCAGATCCTCAAAAACAGAACTTGTGCTGCTTTAGTAACCATTCCTGATTGAGAACGTAAAAGCAAAGACCGACAACTGTGAGGTCAGTGTAGGAAGCATCAGCATCAACAGAAAAATAACCACAAAGAGGCATTCCTCACATGATCTGTCTAATGATTTTACAACAAACACACACTTTGCTATAACGGCATTTAAACTCATGCAATATTTGCCCCGCGGCCTCAAGCAGAAAAATTACTTCACGCTATGTTTCTGTGGCTGCACAATGTGGAGGAGAATATAGAAGAAAACAAAAACGAGAGGAAATCAGTCGGTTTCTTAACAACACCCAAGCACAAAAAGGTACTTAAAATTTGCAGGGTGCACAGTATAATGTGCCACACAACAGCTGGATCCTGGACTGCCATCTGGATGTCCATCTAGGAGAGAAAAGCAATGCATGAATGAAGAATTAGAGTTGTTTTTAAAAAGCTTGGTCTTATATTCAGATTCTAAATTAGTATTATCTTCTATATACTGTTTCTGAGTGGAGGTAGCCCTCAGTAAAGCTGGGCTCACACTACAGGAGTTTTAAAATTGGGTTGCATCACACACTACAGCCGTGCCAGAGGAAGCAACGCACCACCTCACGTAATCTCTCTCACCTGATCTCATGGGGAAGCAGATGTCAACAAAACGGAGACTGACTTGATGCTACAACTTGCTTTGCTTTGAGAAGAAAACAAAAGCAGACGGCTAAATGATTCTAGATGAGATATGGTTGAGGAGACGTGGTCAACACGGGTCGTCTATTCTTCAGCGAGAACTGGAGGTGAGATTTGAACTGTCAGTTGTATCTATCAACAGTACTATGCTAGCTAATGTTAGCCTCAAGGGCTAGAATGTTAACTGTTGCTTGGAAACCCCGTCAGCTGCTTCAGCTCGTCTCTCTCATCGGCTATTGTGGTGCCGCTCGGAAAGTATTGACATAATCATCCAGATTTGAACTCCTAAATATCAAACATGTTTGAAATTATAGGGAAAGGGAATCGCTGAGCATTCTGGGGTGTGCGTGGAGGGTAGCGTACAGAGGTGCAGTAGACTATCATTATCTGTCACCGGTCAATCTCATCATCAGAAATGTATAAAGTACGTGCGAAAGACAAATGCCCATATAAAGAGAAGCTGACAGAGGCAAAGGGGCCATATATTACAAAATTGAAGTTAATTTATAATATTGATCCTTATGAATTAGGAGGACCTTGACAGTTTGCCACCCATTACAGTCACTGATGCGTTCTGGCGTTGGTGAAGACCTGTCAGCAGTTAAAAATATGTAAATCTTTAGAGGCCGATGTCTATTTTACAAGCGGGTAGGTATATGACATTAAGATCTACAAGCCAAATGCCAACTACACAATTATCCGAACAAAGATAAGCTCGCTAAATGAATGCTAACAAAACGTTGGCTAATATTGCATAATTAATCTACAGGTATCTTGCTAAATGAAACCCATAACGTTAGACTACCTTCGTGTCGGACTGTATACTATATATACTACAATTACCAGATAATCTGGGCTGAACGGACTGGATTTCCCTGCCCGAAAACTCCTGTAGTCTGAGCCCGGTTTAAGTTAAATTTCAAGAAGAACTTCATAGTTTCACCCACCTCTTTCAGCTTCTAATTAGAATTCCTTTGCCTCACACCCTTGTCTTTGTGATTTTCAGTAGAATTGCTCTTCCTGAAAAAAAGACATTATAGAGCAAACATGAGTTCTGTAAAAAAAAAATAATACAAAATCTTTAGTGACAATCAAGATGCTGAGCTGCTGACTGTACTTACAGAGGAGCAGCTCCTGAGTCGTCATCTGTAAGCGATCAATGGAGGAGGGCAAAACAAAAACAAGGGTCAGTTGATAGCAGGTTACATGTCGGTTATTGGTGTGAGCAATACATGCCCC
>CAKAKR010065688.1:119347-185734 GCA_916700685.1 Adelosebastes latens
CCCCCCCCCTTCCCCACAGATTATGGTAGCAAATGTTAGAGCATGACATCCTCTGCAACATGATTCCAATGAGGTTAAATCCAACTAAACATGAACTGAAGCATGCCCACCTGTTTCTGACAATGAATGATACAACTAAATAAATCCTTAGAAAATCATTTGCGCAACAAAGACTGTCGCTTAACTACTGTGTCTCTTGAGTTGTCTCTTTGAATCTGTAATAAGATTTGAACATCGCCATTCATGAACATTTTTGTACACTGTCCAGAGTCACCCCGTAGCATCACAGAGGCTCATGCAATACAAGCAAAGGACACCAAAGGAACACTGCAGTGGCAGAATTAAAGGCCCTGACACACCAAGCCGACGGTCGGCAGTTGGACAACTTGGGGCCGTCGGTGAGCGTCTGTCGGCCTAGTTTTTGCGCTGTGTCCCGCACCATCGGCTGTAGTCTGCTCACGTCAGAGGCTTTTCGGACGAGTCAGCATGTTGAATCGGCGGCGGAGCTCGTCGGTGAGAGAAATCACTCTGATTGGATGCTCAGCTTAAGCGAATCAGTGCACGAGCAGAGAAACGGAAGTGAGGAAAGCAAGCCAACAAGTAAAGTAAAGAGGGCACACACTTCTCATGTTTCATCTTCATCTCATCTGATCATTCCAATACACGGATATTTTCCTAACGATATGACCATCTGGAATGAAGAAGTGGTGAGTGAGAGTGGTGTGAAAATGGTCGGCAAGCACTGCTTTGTTTCATGCATCATAACAACGGCTTGTATATCCGCAGTCCTCGGTCTTCCGGTTTCCCTTTTTGAATGATGAATACAGACTTCCGCCGCCTGCTGGTGTGGAGAGTTAATTCCTGTCATGCAGGCGCAAAACGTACACGCTAACCGGCCGCCGGCTGTAGTCTTTACGGTGTGTTCAAATGCAACTTGTCGGCCAAGACAAAGGCGACGAGAGGCACTGCCGCTAGTTCTCTGATGTCGGCTTGGTGTGTCTGGGCCTTAACAGTAAACACCTTTAAACTAGCAGAGCTAACACACAACCTGGCATGTATAGCGGCAGTATTCACAGCAGAGCTAGAGCACGTATTCACAAAGTAACACTATCTCTGTGGCGAATGAGACAAATGTATAAATGACGTACTGACCTTGAGAAGAGGGTTGCCTATCGTTTATCATGCATAAAGTACAAGATGCAGAAGGCATGCAGACAGAATGCTGAAACCTCGCACTTTTCAACCTGTTCCAAGTTCATGTCAAACCATTACACTAACTTCACGTGTCTCATTTGACTCTTTCATTGGCTCAAACACATGATTTTTTAAAAAGGACCAATAGGATGTGGAAAGGTAATATTTAAAGCTTGCTCTGATTGCAGGGCCAGTGAAAGAGTGACCAAATCTTTGAGCGCATTCCTCTTAGAAGTGGCGACTATGAAAGCAGTTCATTCAGACTCCCATAGCTTTTTCCACGCGGTCATCTCAGCTCAACCACTTCAGTCTGACATGCAGTTCTTGTCCACTTACCAAAATGCAAAATCAGCAGCGAACAGAGAAGTAAAAATGTAAATAATAAAAAATAATAGTTTCTATCACAGATTTTTTATACAAAAGGCGGAAGCTAACTCCTGACCTTTATCTTAAAAATGTAAATAATAGCAAAACCAAAGACAATAAGGGTTCATATTGAATGCATGCAACTACAGTCTATACATCACCACCTTAAAGGGGACATTCGCATTTTTTGAAGTGGGGTAGTATGAGGTACTTCTCCATAGTCAGTGTATTACCTACAGTAGATGACGGTGGGCACGCCCCCAGTTTGGAGAAACAGACAGGAGTACTGGCACGTAAGCGAAGCAATGTACTACTGTGGACAGGGGCTATATCTAGAATATTTTCACCGCTTTATCATGCCATCGGATGGCCCTTTCCGACAGGGAACTGAAGCAGTTATCTTTGCTCTCTACAAAGCCACCAAACCCTTTTGACAAAAACAGTTATTTTACTTCGCAGAACACAGAAGTCGCTGGTCTACTGCTGCCTCGATCGGTTAGTTTGTTGGTGTTATTGTGTGACTTTGTTGAATCCAAACTAACCTCTTAAAACGCTAAAGTCACACAATAACACTGACAAATTAACTAATCGAGGCAGCACTAACTTCTGTGTTCTGCGAGGTACAATAACTGTTTTTGTCAAAGGAGTCTGGTGGCTTTGAAGAGAGCATAGATAATGGCTTCAGTTCTCCGCCGGAAAGGGCCGTCTGACGGCAAGGTAAAGCAGTGAAAATATTCTAAATATAGCGTACACTTATACTGATGTTTATTTTTTTAGGTGGCTAAAATATGTCCACAGCAATACATTGCTTTGCTCCCATGCTGTTACTCCTGTATGTTTCTCCAAGCTAGGGGCGTGCCGACCGTCATCTACTGTAGGTAATACACTGACTATGGATAAGTACCTCATACAACCCTACTTCAAAACATCCAAACTATACCTTTAAGAGCAATGCTTTGCCTCAATTGTCTCCAACTTGCCACTGGGGGGCACTAAACCTTCTCAACTCACAGTTCAGTAAACAAGGCCTACAGTTTGATGCATTTTTGTCCCGTTGGAAGTTGAAAGACTTTAAAGAGGCTTCTTTACATTCGTTTAGCCACATATTACAACAGAGGACAGAGAAGTTGAGTGCATGTTGGGAAATGGCCATATCTACCCTTAAAAATGTACATTTACTTCCTGGTGGATGTTTTCACTACAGCCACTTTAGTACCTAACTACTCATGATGATATGAGGTTATTTTTCCAGTGTAATTAGAAAAATAGCAAAATGGCCAGTAAGTTTTGGAATTCACCAACAATTGTGGCCAAATGACAAATGAAATTCTCAGCTCTAAGTGGCTGTTCAAACCGAAAACAGCACCGTGTAAAAAAAGTGACAGCATTGGTGGTGGCATGTTCGCTTCAGGCATTGGTGAAAAGATTAAATATGACCTCAGAGGCCCAGTTATAGCATCAATAGCACTTTATAGTACTATGAGACAAACAACTGTGGTAAGATATCACAGCTGTAATCACTTCATCTTATGGTTGCAAGATAAAAACAGTACAATTAACCTGTTCAGGTAGTGTGACCTTGCACACATTTGACTGATAAATGCAGTGCAATGTCGGATGAGCAACCTATGTGCCAAGACTCGCCCTTTTTTCTCTTCTTGTTTTTGCCAGAACTCTCCCACACTGTGTCAACACAGTGGTCTCATTGAATGAATGAGAAAGCAGCGTTTTATCACACAGTGCTAATGTCAGTCTGAAAACAACCTAAGAGTTGATGAAATATGTAGCGGTGGAGGCAGCATGGTGTACGTACCGTCGGTGACCTCATCGGGCTTTCTCCTCTTCTCGTAGATGAAGATGATGGTCACCAGGATGATGACCTCGGCCACAATGCCGAGGAAGGGCCAGAGAGCAGCCAACCGGCTGCGGACACGCAGGTGGATCTTGTCGGTGTTTGTGCCGAGTTCGTTGGTTCCGGAGCAGATGTAGTCTCCGATGTCGCCTTCGATGCTCAGTTCACTAATGGTCAGAGTGGTCTTGTTGGGGGTGCTCTTGATCTCATATTTGTCGGTAGTGCCGTTGATGATAGGCTGAGGGTTATTTTTAAGTTAGTAACGCAAATAGCAAGACAGGTGTGATCATTCTGCATTATTTATTTTACAACTGAAGTACTGGACGCATAATTTATAACACATCACAATATTTGTGGTGACTGAACTGTTTAGTTTTATGTCCTCTGGTTTAGAACTGTGGATCAAAAATATCATGAATAATTTTAAGGTAATTAAAATGACAAGCTTGAGAAACACATACCGTTGGGGAGCCCTCTTCCTCTTTGAACCAGGTCCAGTCAGTAGGCAGTGGATAGCCATGGCTCACACAGACCATCACCCCTTTGTCCTTCTCATTGCCGTGCTCGGAGTGCTTGTAGGCAGCAACATGGGGGAGTGCTACAGCCAGGAGAGAAACGCATTCAAATTAGAACATAAAAGTTTGGGATTAAATAAATGAACTCCCCTTAATTGTTTATGCTGGAGCAAGAGGCACCTTCACATAAGAACTCGAAATTGATGGATTGGAATGAGCTACCTTCCTAATGATAAACATTGTTTTATTGATTCCCCTGATCAATTCACAGTTGTTTCCGTTTAAACATTCCTATGATGCCTAATTTAAATTCACTATGAAACTGTCACCCTCGCGATTGTTCCCTTATCTGCTGCATGTGCAGAGGACACCCAGTTTTCAGATGGGATTGGCACAGAATAATTTTGCCTAATGGTGAATTGCACAACAGCACAGAGGGGAAAAAAACATAAACTTCCTTCAAATTGTGAGTATTGGCTTGCTTATTATCATAGCTTCAAGCATAAAATAAATGAGATGTATTCCAGGTAAATGCATAGGGCACTATCTATACTTGATGTTGTGAAGAAATGGCCACATCCAGATCATGGAAGTATACCATAAATATTAGCAGTACTTAACACTGAATATCATGACTTTGAGATTGAATCTAAGCCAGGGGTTCTCAAACTTTTTGGGGCCAGGGACCCCTTAAAAGGGGAGAACATTTTCCAAGGACCCACTCATAATCGTAACACAGACTAAGCATAAATACTTTATATAAAAGCTACCTGATCTGTAACTATAAAAACATAGCATTTGCAACCACGCAAGTTAAAAACCCCAATGTATACATGGACATGAACTTGTAATGAAATGACTGCAATGAATGCAACTTCGATCTGTGATATTCATTAATTAACTTACTTTTGACTTCAATTGTCTGCTTCACCTCTGGGTCTGTCAGGAACACACATTCATACTTTCCACCAGTACTGTGGGTGATCTTGTCCAAACTATGGAAAGATAAAGAAGTCATGTGAATTTTTCTCTGCAGACCTAGCAAAATAGCATTTAGCAGGTGGGGACTTCGAATTCTGCTGAAGCCACTTCAATGACAGTGATTAGTTTTCCACTTAGCTAAGTAGAAAATTCACAATAGAACCGTGTTTATGCTCAAGAGCCGGGGGGTAAAAATAAAGCTGCTTGTCCATGCAACAAATATTTCAAATTTCCCCTGGTAACCACAATCCCACTGTTGTTTGGTGCTGCTGTCCCGTACAGTTCTGCCTGCTCTCTCTAATGGGGAATTAAGGTCAGGGCAAGTGAGCACACTGCTATGGGCGCTTATCCCTGCTGCCAAGACTACCGGCAAAGCTGCACGACTGCACGCTCCATCTCTCTGCTAATCAAGAGCGGTGAATGCCTGACTGGCGCCGCTAGCTTTGCTGCTAATGGAGGCAGCCAGGGACGAGGCGAGAGCATTGAAAGGGGGAGGGACTACAGACGAGCAAAAGGCAGAGTGAGAGGGAGAGAACATTAGAGGATAAAGATGCATATTGACTGTAGTAACAGAGCCAGAAAGGGACAGCATAAGAATCAGAGTAAAGGACTAGAGCAGGACATAAAAAGGCCAACAGAGCTCACTTGGCTGTGAAAATGTCTTCTAAATCGTCTACAGGACATCTTAAAGTATTACAGCCAGCTGGGCTTGCCATTTTCTTGTATGGTTCATTCACTCAGTACTGCTAATCAGTGGATTTGCACGGTTGTCCAAAACATAAACAGGCCTCTGAGGGAAAATAGGGAATTCTTCTGCTTTACGAGTTAGTGGGAAACAGTAGGGCTGTGCAATTAATCAAATTTCAATTTCGGCTTCCAACGATTATGAAAACAAGATAATCGACATAAAACGATTATTTTGCCACATTCCGTTTCGCAATGACGTACTCGTTTTGTCTTAAATGTGTCATAAATCCAGCGCTCCCTGGCTTCCTTCACAGCGTGAGAGGATCCCCTCGTGAGATCTCTCCCCGGCTCTGGCTGGCCCTCGCAGGCCGTATTTCCACCGTACTGGTGCGCCGCAACTAGGCTTGCCGCGGTAGACGGTGTTACACGGTGGTCGGGCCAGAGGGTTTACGCTTTAGGCTACAATGTGTTCTTTCTAAATGCATATATTTCCAAAGTTAATAAAAATTTTTGTTAAATAATCGTGATCTCAATATTCACCAAAATAATCGTGATTATGATTTGTGCCATTATCGAGCAGCCCAAGGAAAAAGCACATAAAACACAACAGATCTGCCCATATGGCACACTTGGGTGGCTGGAGCTACTTACCGAAGGATTGTGTATGAAGTGGCATCAGCGGACTTGGAGTCTTCAATGAGTTTGCCGTTGTGCATCCAGTGGGAGCCCTTGACGGGAAGGCTGGACTCTGTCAGGTTGCAGCTGAGGACTGCGGAGGTCTGGTTGCTGACCTCGGAAGGTTCAGTAACGATTGTGGGGACTTAAGATAAACACAGAGGGGAAAATTAATTATTTATCATTCTTTTCTAGCATGTAAAATGTCAGCTTATTGGCATTAAACAACGTGTTTGCAGGTTTAGACATCAATGCTGCCCTACAAAGGCAAAACCCAGTAACTACATTTGGTCAACATTTTGTTTTAACCTGTATCTGACATCTGTTTAACTATATAAAAAAAATTGTGCTATGGAAATATGTAATTTCCGTGAAAATAGCTGACATACTGACATAAAAACCAAGTCAAACCACAGTATCTGCACTGTGATGTGTAGCTACAGCTCTTGTCTTTGTAGGGTAGAATGGTTGTCTTAATACCCTTCATTACTGACCTGAAGGTATTACCTTGAAATGTATCATTATCACTGGGTGCATAATTTTTTAGGATATAGTTTAATTTACATTTTGCCTCGACACTCAACAGTTGTCTTTACAGAAATTAATGGTTTGATGGAACACAATGTCATAGGGCATACCATGTACATGACAGCCCTGTGCCTTATGCTCACACTCATTGATGAGCTAATAATACAAGGTAAGCAGAGTGGAAGAGGTCAACTATGAGACATAATTGTTTCTCAGTTGTTATTCTTCCTCTCGCCAGGGTGTAAATATAGATTAGGATTTTGTTGAGATGACAATTGTTGAGTGTTAAGTGGTCAACCACTTAAGTACACCAAGTTTGAGAAGGAAAACAAATTCGTTCTCACAAATGAAACGAGGAAAACAGTACAACTTTTGAACAAATGCACAAAACTTTCCAAGAAAGGTGGAAAGAGCTCCCCAAACTGGGGAGATCTGTCCCACCAACAGCAGAATGGAGGGGAGAATAGGAGTTGTACTGGAAATCTAGTAGATACTGTAGGCTACAACAAGGTCATGGGGAAAAGATCTTTAAATACATGCAGAAGACGCAACAACAGGGGGATGAATTATTATTGGCAGTATCACTGCCAATCACATGATGAAATGTAATAATTAAGTATTTTTGCTTCAAATGGGTGAAGAAATAAATTCTTCAAAAGTAACAAATAATACTGGACCACAAGGCAGAAAGATTTTAATACGTAGTTGCCATCTTCTGTGCCTACATGTCAGTAGGGTTTACGCCACAGGAATGGGCTACAAGCATAAACAAAAGGGGCATTGCCAATGTTAGCAGGGTTGGAAATTAGCACCAGCCAAATGCTGGTAAAACATGCAAGGGGCAGCTAGATTTGCTTCACTCCCCAGCCAAAAAAACAATGGTAATATATTGAATGGCTGGCAGATTTTGGAGTCTACCAGCCACATATGCAGGTGGACAAAGAAGTTAATTTCCAACCCTGAATGTTAGTATCAATTAAGGAAGATGCTAGGAAAACGCTAGCAAAATAAATATCTACCAAGAAGCACTACTAATCGAGAAATCTGACACCCCTTTTTTGTTTTTTCTATAAACAATTAGATATTCATATTTTGTTCATATCCAATAACTTTCCTGCAGGAGCCATTTGCAAATTTCAAACCTTCTGACCAGTATTATATGCAAGTAAACCTATCATAGTGGTACCTAACCTTGAAACAGGGAAAAAAAAAAGGCATCAGATTGAAGACACGTTTTGTGTCGGGTAATACAGGATTAGGGAGCAGTCCGGCCACGCTTTATGACCAGGTTCGGATTCTACTACAGGACAAACTTGGAGCTTTTGAGGGGAGAAGAGGGAGAGTGTGTACTGGGTGAGGCGGGATGGAGAGGCTATTGGACCGGGAATTATGGGAGTTGAGTGTAACAGGAGCTGAATGTCCAGGACTTCACTAATGAGGAGATAACAGCCAAGCTACTTTGACCGGAGTCTCCTCATGCTTCCTCTGCCACTCACTTTCGATCACAATAACGTTTGCCTGCGAGCGGATCCACTTGATTTTTGGCGTCTTCTTCAGTTCATTGCGGTCGGGGTCATTGGAAGCGCGGCACTCATACGTGCCCGAGTCGTTGAGGGTGAGGCTAGTGAGGTGAATGGTGCTCGTGGCGTGTGCTATGTATGTGGCATTGATTTGCACACAATTATCCCGTGCCCCGTCAAAGAGCTGGGTGAAGGTCTCGTTGGGCTCTTCACCCTCTACAAACCACCACTGCACCTCGGGGATGGGGTTCCCTATCACCTCACAATGCAGCTTTGCGCTGTCACTGATCAGCTTCATCTGAGACAGGGGACATTTGATAAAACCCGCTGAGTACCGTTTACAGTCAGCCCAGCAAACAGAGATTTCAAAAATGTTGTTGTTAATGTGATGAGTTTAAAGCAAGCCAGGTGATTTCATGGATTGGTGATAAAAGGCCGTGATGGAAGAAAGACAAGCAAATAGGAAAAAAAGAAAGACAAAGAAACAAAGTTAATAAAACACAAATGAAATGAAAATATGAAAGTACGCACATAGAAAACAGATCAGAGCAGCATTTTTCATCCAATTATTTTGGGAAATGTTTTGATCATTCCTGGTACTCTGACCCATCAAGACAAAAATAAGAAATGCAACATAAAAAGCATTTGGGATGACCTGAGTTGATCTGAGAGCGCAGCGACAAGCCATACATTTAGTTTCTAATTTATTATTTACATCAAGCTTCAATGTTGAATTTTTGTTCAAACTATTTTAGAAAGGTGTTGACTCAACGTTATAATCATTTTGGAGGCTGAAATTTGTGTTGCAGTTGAATTGTATTGCATTTAGGGCTGTCAAAGTTAACGTGATAACGTGTTAATGAAATTTCTTTTTTAACGCCACTGATTTCTTTTAGGCAACTTGCATTTTTTAGGTTGTAGTGGGCTCAGGTTTAAAGCTAGAGTGAAGATACTGATATCATATGAAACTAGAAAACCTAAGGAATCCATTGGTACCAACCATGTCATACTAGCTTGTCGTGAAGGAGGTTAAATAATGCTTCAAACTTATTTTGGCGAGGAAAAACTGGCATGGCCATTTTCAAAGGGGACCCTTGACCTCTGACCTCAAGATATGTGAATGAAAACGGGTTCTATGGGTACCCACGAGTCTCCCCTTTACAGACATGCCCACTTAATGATAATCATGTGCAGTTTTGGGTTTGAGTTTTTTCTTGCTTGTTGGGCTTGAGTTTGCGATTTGAGCATATTATTTATGCTAAATGTAGTACCTGTGAGGGTTTCTGGACAATTTTTGTCATTGCTTTATGTTGTTAATTGATTTCCAATAATACGTACATACATTTGCATAAAGCATCATATTTTATTTATCAAGATTAACTATGGACAATCATGCGATTACATATTTTAATCGATTGACAGCCCTAATTGCATTAATATCCTAATATTTTGCCCATTTATGTCAATGAGAGTAGACTACTATTAAGTTTGGGTGATCCTCTCTGTGATAAGCTGAATCTGTTATCAGTGGACTTTTATGTCAATGTAATTTACCAAATTAAGTGCCCTATATGGGAATTTGTTCCATTTAAAGGCTTCATATTAGCAATTACTGAATAATAAATGTTGAGACTGGGGCCTAAAAAGATTGATCAAGACATCCCTAAAGGCAGGTATAGCAAAAAAAAAAAACACAAAGACAACAACAAAACATTAAAAGCATCCAATAGCATTCCCATGAAATCATAACAATATGCAATGAATGAAACAGAACATGAGGAAAAAAGCAGATGAGGTTGAAATGAAAAACATTTCACGTAATAAAATTAAGTAAAAAAAATTCATGAAAGCCTTAGGACATGTAAGGATTTTGGGCTGGTGTAGGGGTGGGTGATATATCGAATATACTCAATGTATTGTGGCTCGTTCTACGTGGGATATAGTAAATGACTGTATTGCGAACATTAAGTATAAATATTAACGGTCACTTAATTTTTTTATGGTGCCGGCATAAGACTTGCTTTGGCGTTTCGCTTCTCCTGTGGCTCTCTCCCACAGACACTATCTCCTGGGCGATTGTGTGTGGCGTATGAGCATGGATGTGCATAAGGGGCATGTGTTTTTGTACCTGAAAGAAGCAGGGAACCGGGAAAGAGCCTAGAAAGAGCGGAAGAGGTGAAACACCAAAGCTATTTTTTTTCGTGTTGAGGTCAGAAACGGTGACAGAAGATGCCAGCCTCCACTTCAAAAGACGGTCAAACTAGCCCCCACGTTGTTCTGCGGTACGAGTATATATTAGGCATTACGGTAAGAGCGGGTAAGAACTGGCTTCAAAATAAAAGCTTATAAAATGAATAAACATTAAATAATAAATAAAATTAGAATAATTTCAAAAGCGAATCTGAACTGTATTATGGATAAAAGCTTATTTCAATAGTGTAAATATTAAATAATAAATAAATAAGAATACATTTCCAAAGACGAATCTGACTTGTATGGCAGTACACCACCTCAGAGTGTTCAGATTAGTTTGCTGGAATGATCACTCTAGTATTTTAGAGAAAACATTAAAATATCAAGATATTATTTATAAACCATATCGGCCAGCCCTAGGCAGGTGCCTTTTCTCTGCTGTGCCTTGTGTCACCCAACAGTGGTTAGGGTGTTAAAACTAGGCCAATGCTATTTTTCAGAACATTGTGCTCAATGATTTTCTGGAGGCTATGCACGTGACATCAATGTTTGGGAAGTCAACACAGTCAATCCCCACTGAGAGGGAAATGCAAACATTCAGTATTTGACGTTGATGCATTCACATGGGAATAACATGAAAAACACGTTTTAGCTGTTGCACAATTGACTGTACCAAGCAGATTGAAAAAGGAATATATGTATTGTTTTGAATGAAATGTGCTGGTCAGTTTGATTAGGCTGTCAAATCCTGCTTGAGTGTGTATGGGTGGCTGTGTCAGGAAACTTATTTTCTAGCTACACTTTAGTCCTCACAAACCACTGACTGTTATATTAAATCACTTCTGATTGATTTACTTCTTTAGATATTTGAAAAAAGAAAAAAATCCTCAACTAACACAAACCAGAATCATCCTCTAGATCTCACTGTAAACTCACATATCTGTCTTTTTTTTAAAACATGCACATCCCTTTTTCTACATTGCCTTGATGAAAATATACTTATTTTTGTGTGAGAAGTTCAATTTTCAAAACACTCCAACCAGAACTGTCAGCAGAAATCAATTAAAGACAAAACAAAACAGGCAGAACTTGTCAACAAGAGCCTGAGTCTCTACTCATATCATCATGTAACCTTTCTAGCTTAGTGGCTTCCACCACCGCTAATAAAAGGTCACCTTCGTAGCGCATGCGAAATGAAAAGTGCAAAATTAAATATAGTCTCTAGGCCCTAGTTCTAACTGTGAATAGATGTAAAACACATCGACAGTGTCGTTTACGGCCTTTAGCCCTCTGCTCTTAAACACGAGAACCGGCTCCATGTGGTTTGAGCCCTTTCAGAGAACAAATTCCATAGTTGATATTCTTTGTTTACATATGGTCAACAACAAGCTAAATGTCTGAACAATGTACAAAAAAAAGCGTGGAAATCTATACTTTTAACATACAAGGGGGAAAAAGTTATATTTGTCAAGCAAAAAAAGGACACAGAGGAGCAAATAAACCCAAACTATGGGGATACATGCTTTATCTTTATAGAGAGTTCATTGTTTCATTCAACCAGCCGGTGGAAAATTAACAACTCGAGTAGGAATTTACTGAGCCTTTTGAAAAGACAAAGGTCTACATACAAAGACAAAAGCATATAATCCTCAGGCCACTTTCAACACTCGAGTAACAAAGTACATTGAAATTTTCACGCTGAACAGGAAAAGCTAGTACAATGTAACGTCCTTTCCAATAGAAGATGGATGTAGGTGGTTTCAACGTGATGAAAGCAGTGACGCATGGAAACAGACACCGTTTAAAGAGGCAATTTCAGGAATATTTGGTCAAAGTCACTGTTTCGAGATAAACAACTTGTGTGGAGGGGGGATATACTGTACTTGTCACATTCAGCCTACATAAATCCAATGGATGTGATCTGATCTTTCAGGTCTGTCTGTTTATGTGGAGTGGAATACCACAGATTTGTCACCACTATAGAGAAAGCTGTCAACTCCCACACCCAAAAAACAACAACCTGTCACTGTCAGTGCTACTGCTCAGACTGCAGGCTTTTATCATAAAAGGATAATCTAAGTGAGAGCAGGTTAAGCATCACCATTTACCAAATTACTGGGACACCCAGTGCTTAAAACATGTGCCTTTTTCACACATGGTAGCCTTGCCTACCTGCCTGCCTGCCTCATCATCATAATAACCCACTTTCATGCCAATGTTAAGCTGGAGAAGAAGCTGAAACCCTAGGGAAATCAAATTTTACTCCTGATCTACTGCAGAGCTGTCGTTACCAAAGCAGGAAACGAGCGGCATGAGGGCTCCTTGTATGTGTTTGACGCACATTTACACAACATCCAACAACAGACTGGTTGCTGGTACCACCTTTCTGCAAAGGTTACCCAGTTTTACCCACACTTTAGGAAACATTGCCAAATAAAGGGCACATTTGACTTTAATAGCCCATAGTTTTACAACATATTATGTCCCTGACAGTCCGTAGTTGCCCATCTCTCTTAACTGCCTTGGGATGACGAAACGCAGAGAAGAAAATGACTCAGTTTGGATATTTTGAGGTGTACTTAAATATTTGTGAGTATCTCTTTCAGTGCTAAATCTCAATAGCAAAAAAAGCTCAGTAATTTCAACATTATTCCATTTTAAGTAAGTAAGAGGTATTAATGTGTCATGACAACACACAAGACATTAAAATCCTGACTGACCACAATGATGTATGTGTTGACTATCATTATACTACTCCGGAAGGTCGGAGGTTCGATCCCTGGCTCCTCCAGTCCACATGTTGAAGTGTCTTTGAGAAAGACACTTGCAAAACCAAAATTGCTCGCGAAGACTGTGCCATCGGTGTATGAATGAGAATTTAGATTGGATCCTGATGGCCAGGTTAGCACCTTGCATGGCAGCCTCTGCCATCAGTGTATGAATGTCGTCTGACCTGTACTTATTATCTGTATCTAAGGTCCGCACAGAACTAGGTAAGATGGCCTTTAGCTATTCTGCTCCCTTCTCCTGGAATACACTGCAAGCTAAGTTGAAACTGGAAAATCTGATTGCTTTTGATGAATTTAAAACATTAATGAAAGACCTAGAAGCAGAGTCAATCGGGAGCTGTCTGTTTTTCTGAATATTTTGACTTTAACGTTGGCTTCAAACACTTGATTTTAATGTGTTTTGTATGATATTATGCCATGTATTTATTTTGCTTTTGTTTTATGTTGTGGCATCTGAAACCTTAATGTATGTTTAAATGCTGCTGTTTTGGCCAGGTCTCTCTTGCAAAAGAGATTCTTAATCTCAATGAGTACTACCTGGTTAAATAAAGGTTAAATAAAAAAATTTAAAAAAAATGTGTGTGTGAATGGGTGAATGTTGACATGTAGTGTAAAGCGCTTTGAGTGGTCAGAAGACTAGAAAGGCGTTATACTGTATATATGCAAGTCCATTTTAATACTCATTGGGGTGATCATTCTTGGACAATAATTGTAAGGTAGCATTTTAATATAATTAAAAACACTGCTGCCATTTGTATTGCTAGCAGAGACAAAATAAGCAATTAAGTAGCCCTGTAAATATTGCTGCCTATAGGGAAATGTCTGTTATTTGCCATAATAGCTGTCATCACAATGCTGACAATTGATTATTATGATCACTGTTACCAAACAAAGAGCTGTTTATTAATATACAGTACCCAGGTCAAACTGTTAGACAGAGGGGCTAGTGGCAGGTCATTTCTCCCTTCATTTAAGGGAGGAAGCTGTAAATGATTCTAACGTTACACAAGCCAGCCAGGTTAATATAAGACTGTGAGGACATATTTACCAAAAGGACTAAGATTATTTTACCCTTAGTGACAGAGAAAACTAATGTTAATGATATTAACTAATGCATAGCAACCGTTTTGTAACGTAAACGTTACGCAACAGCGAGTTCAGTGGACAAACTGAACCACCATACGGTTTAAATTAACGTCATGTGACCGACTACATTTGCAAAACGTTTGGCAAATATCTCACTTTAAATCCCCTTCTGTAAAAAAATGAGACAGACAAAGAAAGAAAACACATTCAGCCTCATGTTAATACTGTTTAGCCGTTGTCACGAAACGGTTGTTTAACCGTCCGGAAGGATTTTTGCGACAGTAAATTAGCTAAATTATGCCGCTTAGCAACAACACTAATAATATGTGTCTGTTTCTTATTAAACGCTGGAAACATTTTGTAATAATGTAAGCTGAATTAAAAAGACATTAGACATCAAAACACACACACAGCTCTCGTGTAACATTAACAAAGCAGGAATCATTATAAATGTTCGTAGTGAAGGCAAAGTCTACATCTTCACACCAATATGGCGGACTCTAGATTCCTACCTGTGGACGCGTTGGCTCTCCAGCAGCTCAGCAGCAGCAGGGCGCTAACAGCCCACAACAGCTTCATAGTTGATTATTTAGTAGTTACTAAATCGTCGAATGAACGTTTTAGTTAACTACGACGGGATGAATCTTCTTGTGGACTTCCAGCAGGAGATGTAGGAAGCTGAATGAGATCCACAGTGGAGCCGATTTGGTCGCTCGTCCTCTAGTTGCACCTCACGCACACACGCCCTGATCACCACGTACGCAATGACGTATTGCGTAGAGGCGTGGTTACGTCACATGGGTTATACATTGTATGGAAATTAGCCAAAACAGACTCAATTTAATATATTTAATGGAAAAACAAACAAAAGGAAAAAGGTGGTAGTGTGTTTTACGGAAGTTATATTTTTGAGGGATGTCTCAAAAAAGTATGTAATGAATAATAATTATGTCACCGTTTAGTAGCACTTTTCTTTTTGAAAGAAACAGCCATTCATTTATTCGTAGTTCATTCATGCATTCATTCATTCTCACTGTGCAATATCATTTTCCACTTGTGCAATTTTGTTAATAGTCTTTTTATTGTCAATACTGTATATACTGCTCCTTTTTTTTTTATACTTCCTTCTATTTAAATGGTTCATATTTTGTTACACTTTGTTTAGCTCTTTTTTTTACTGTGTTAGCTGATGCATCTTGTTTTTTGCACTATCCCCTTTGCTGCTGTACACTGCAAAATTTCCCCACTGCGGGACTAATAAAGGAATATCTTATCTTATCTCTTATCTTATATTCACAGGACTAACATAGATATCCGCCATCTCAATAAAGTGTTTAAAAGGAAAGTCACCCAGTTGTTGTGTATATTAGAGCAAAAACTGCCAAAAGTGTAAGGAAATGTCTGCACTATTCAAAGACTCACTGAATTATTAGGTTTCATCAATATTGATACATATTTAGATAAATGCTAAACACCCATACTCAGGGCTTTCTTAATCAGGTAGTCCACTGGGCAAGAAGACATTTACCAGCACCGATGGGATGTTATACTCAGCACACCATTTTAAAGAATCAAGGCTGTGTTGCAGAGTGAATTAAAATTCCAGTATTTAATGTATATAGTATATAAACATTGAACTGAATTTAATAGATCTGCCTTTTTGTCACCAATAGCTGATCCAGCTATTTGAGTCAGTATCGGCTCGATAGCCGATCCGGTATCAGTATCGGTGCATGCCTAGATAACACAAATGAAATATTAGCAAAAAGTATGGTAAAAATGGTCTGCTGAAGTCTTTCTCTGGGTGTAGTTGTCAAATTCCTGACAACTTGAAAGTCCGTCTGTGGCCGGACTTTAATCCTGTTAAAATCCAGGGGATCTACTACCCAGATAGTCCCGATTAAATCAAAGAAGCTTGAGTAACTGTATGATAGAAAATCCCCAAATCCAGATGTGCCATGTTGATGCTTCCGTAAAGAGCAAGCGTGCTGCCATCCTACTGGAAATCTATTTGAATGTTTTCTCTTTGTCACAAGATAGTTTGTGTAGATTCACAAAATCCATTTTAAATCCAGGCTGCAACAAAATATACCCACCTACATATTCACAATTTTAAAGAGCTAAAATTGTAGCTCTACACATTGATTCTATAGTAACTAGATATTAAAAGTGTGCCGTATTTCAGCGTACATCGTTACAAAGGCACAAATTCTTACAGTGTTAACCACAAAGGTAACAATAAAGTGTGAATATCAATCAGCCATTTCACATTGTAAAGTCAAACTCAAGTGTATCCATTTGTCATGTAGTGAGAGCAATGTTGTGTTTATAACAATCCCCTCAGATTAAAGGCCTTTGAACCTAAACCCCAGAGGAGAGGAGAGGTACAATGTAGAGGAAACACACCCATATGGCTAAACAATGAAAGGAAGCACAATTTATTGGCTTATTGATAACATTTAATAGGCAAGTACCCCACTGAAAGATTTAATATCGACTCTGTTTACTATCAGCGTGCCTTTGGATCAGGCTTTACTTTGAAAGTACAAAACCGTATTATGTATTGAAATCACTTCCAGCAGTGATTTCTAATGATGTTATTGTGCCCTGGTTGATGCTTGGTTGTTCTAAGAGCCTGCAAGATGTCAATAAAGGGACACATAATTTAGACTGGGAACTTAGCTCATAACTTGCCTGTTTGCCAACAAATGTTTATCATACTACTATTTTCTTTATTTGGTATTAGGACAAACAAATGTTTTTGTTCAATGATAGCGTATTTGCTGCACCAATGACCAAATTTTGAAAAATGTTCTGCTTGTTTTACTGCACTCACATCTAGTGTCTAACCACAGCACTATGCACTAAGTGCAGCCAACAGACTTTTCCCCAGTTTACATACAATTTAAAACACAGTTGTTTGTAGTAGGGCTGTCCCAAATACCATGTTCTGGGCTTCGAAGCTTCGGTGAGAAATATTCAAAGTTATTCGAAGCTTCACGGCACGGCAGACTGACATGTTCTTATGTCTGTCTCCATCTCCCCCGTTTCAGTGCCTCTGCTGCAGTGCTGTACACACATGCACCTCTACACACAAAAAACAACGATATGCGTCTGAGAATAACTAATAATTATTCCTTATTTCATGGGCTATTTTGGGATTTAAACATTATTATTACATACAACCATATAAAAAACTGAAAAAAATGTAAAAAAAAAAAATGAAGCATTTGAATAGTGATTTGGAGGTTGAATACCATGGCAACGGTCGAAGCTTCGAAGCATTCGGGTCAGCCCTAGTTTGTAGTTACTGTCAGTTTTTGAAACAAGCTCAACCACGGAGGTCTTTAAGTCCATTTTATGACTACTGTTGCTCACGATTTGACCTTCAAATAATATTATATATACACAAACACACAGAGAATGCTTTCCATAAATTTTGAGTGGTACCACCCAAACAGCTTTATTTTCATATCAGTTCTTTTTTTTTTTATTTTGGACACACTCATACTGCAAATCAATAGTTTTTCAACTGGCAACTTTAGAAAATATTTTATTTACCTTTAAGTTAAAATGCACTGAATGTTCTTAAGTGTTTTAGGTTTGCAGATAACATAACAAAATCCTTATGTGTGTAATTTAGTAATGATTTTCAACATCATTATCCAAACAGCACAAAATTACTGCAATTTGACGCATGATTTCAAGTGCAAACAACAGTACCTGTGTGGTGTCAGGTAATCTGTGAGTGAATCGTTTTACAAACTACTGGAATTTTGTTTTGAGAACAAAAAGGAATCAAATGAATCATTCTAAACCATAAAGAAACTTATGTGCACACTTTAACAGTGCACTACAGTGCACTTTGGGTCATTTCATCTGTGAGATATGAATGCTACTTATAAAAAGGAATAACTGTACAATTCTTTTTGCTTCATTGGCAAAAGTGGGTTTTTAAATCATACAAGTCTGGAGATAAAAAAAAAATAATAATAACAGCGACTGTCTTGTTGTCCCGAGTCTTCTACCTTTGGATTCCTTTGTTTTCTCTTCCTGTGTGAGGTGATTCCGGCAGATGGAGCCTCTTGAAGTTGCTTCTCCACGTCCTGCCTGACAGAAGCTGCGCTCCAGGCCTCCGCCCTTCCTTTGTTCAGATCCCTGATGAAGGTGGGAGCTACAGGACGGGCAGAAACACACGGACCTCACGTATCACTTACCCCTGAATCAGGCTCGAGTGCTCCTGGCGAGATGCACTCGGGTCTCTACCCTCCAGCAGGGAGAGACAGCAGCCTAGGAGCTATAAACAGCTCGTAGGGTGATAAGGACAAATGGTCCTCTAGGAGTTATCAGTGGAGTTCTCATTGCTGGTCGAACTTGAGGACTGAGGGGTGGAGGAAGATGAGGAGGCCGAGGAGGAGGAAGAGGAAGAGGTAAAGTTCATCCCTGATAGTTCTGGAGGGTTTGTTGCTGTGTTCTGTCCACTCAAGCTTTTCCTGCACACTGGACACGTGTCATGCTGGAGAGAAAGAGTGGTAAAAACAAAAAGCTCTTTAAGGGTCATTGCCGATGCTTCCCCATTATGAAGTTTCAGATAGCAAATGGCGAACATTTAAAGAGTAACTTAGGTATTTTTCAACCTGGACCTTATTTTCCCAGGTTTTCGTGTCTGGAAATGTCAGATTTTGCGGCCACTAAAAGTGCTTGTTTTTGCCACTGACCAACCCTCTCTCCCAAAAAAATTAGGTTCCCATACAACTGCATAACCAAAACACGTTTTGAGGGAAATGTATTGTCTCCCGGATTACGGTCGCAGATTTAAACATGTGATTAACGCTGTAAATGGAAACAAAACTAAACAAAAATGGAGCAAAACTACTTAGCTAGGTTCAGGCAACAAAACTACTTGGTTAGGTTCAGTAAAAAAACATCATGGTTTGGCTTAAAATTACAAAACGAAAACGCAAGAAATGACTATGTTTCACACGTGACATGAACAGCAGTCTTCTGGGGGAAAGTCTGGTGTTTGTTGGACACATCCACCTCCCCTCCCGGCCGCCAGTAGTGGACTTTCTCGCTTGTTATACCCGTTATTATTCAATAACATTTTTATTCAACGCATTTTCCTTCACGTCGCTCGATATACTACGTCACCTGCTTTGAACGTCGCTCGTTGTACTACGTAAAGGTAAAGGTATTTGTGATACGTAAAAGACAGACGTAATCCGCTACAAAATCGGATCATAAGCGTGACTGGATGCAAGGTGTGAACAGACAGCCTTAAAGCTTTCCACTTGTGATCCGATCACTGAGGACGCATGTTAATGCCAGGTCTGAACAGGGCCTATGCTACGCTTTCTGTACTCCAACACAACAAACTCTGCCCGGCTGGCACTCACGTTTCCACCATGGATGTATTCCACCGTTCAACACGTCACCTACCGAGAATTCAGAACGAGACTTCCGCTTGAGCGAGACTCTTTCCATAATGTCAGACATTATAATAACAATCAGAGCCTGTCATGGTAAAAACAAGCACTTATAGTGGACGTAAATGACGGTGCCAGCTTGCCCCACTAGCATCATATTGCAGCTCATGAGCAGCTGCCGTCTACAAGCGCTCTCCCTCAATACTGGACCAACTTCAGAAATTGTGGTTGCTATTAGTCAGTTAGACACAAAACATGGGAAAATAGGATGCAGGCTGAAAAAGTTACCCTTTAAGTGGGAAGACTATTAGACAGCTGATGTTTCATACCTGTTCCAGCCAGGGGACTATGCAATCATTGTGGAACATGTGATTGCATGGGAGCTGCCTCACATTTTCTCCAACACTGTAATCTTCTTTACACACCGGACATTCCAGTCCTGAAGCTGAAAGACAGAACGCGTTCAAAATGTAAAAAAATATATTAAATATGATCTGTCAAGTATGTTTGGATGAGAGGTTTACAAACAGTTACATTACATTATGAACCATTAATGTTATTTAGAAAAACATTCATCAACAGCCTCAGTAAAGTTTAAAATGAGATGAGATACCAAAAGTTTTGTTTTCAGAAAGAGGGTTGGATGCTATGCTACTGGTCTGACTTGCCTTTAGCTATATGCAAATTGGCAGTTGCACAACCAGCTCTCTAAAACCTGATGTGATGGATGTTAAGTGACACAAGGATAATCATAAAACCAGCAGATAAGGATGGGACATTATGATGCAAAACATGTCTGCTGAATATGGAAAAGATGCTGTCTACCAATTGTCAGATGATGATTTCAATAAAACTAAAGACGTGTCTTGTGGTTGATTATCAAATAAGTGCACTGTTTGAGTTATCTCTGTCACCAGCATTTTTTTAATAGAATCATGCCACTTGAATTATTAACTAATTAGAGAGCTGCAATGATTAGTCGACTATTCGATTAGTCGATCGACAGAAAAATAATCAACTAATTAAGTTAATGAGTAATTTTTCATGTAAAAGTGTCAGAAAATGCTGTTTCAGCCTCTCAAATATGGAGATTTCAAGCTTTTCTCTGTTTTATATTAAACTTAATATCTTTTGGTTTTGGACTGACAAATCAAGACATTTAAAAGACATCAATTTGGACTTTGAGACACTGGGTTTGACATTTTTTTTAACTATTTTCTGACATTTTATAGACCAAACGATTGATCTAGAAAATAATCGGCAGATTAATCGATAATGAAAATAATCGTTAGTTGCAGCCCTAAACTCAAGTCTCTGGTGAAATGCTGCAAATGAAACATTCTTATAATGTTCAAAAACTGAAGCCTGAAGCCCAGTGTAGCCAGCTAGTCTTGCAAAATGTCACTGTTAATGGGATTAAAAATGACAGCACGGCAAGCATCTGTTGTAAAGAAAAGTATACTGCTGTCCAAATTTGCAAAGAATAGTCTATCTAAGATATACGAAGAAAAAAGAAAACCAGCGATAAAACATTATATTACACTTGATTATATTTTAGCTTACCAACGTGTTCATCTGTAACTTGTACTGTCGGAAGAGTTTTTATTTTATCCCTATCAGCAGGCGGAGGTCCCGTGTTCTCAAATTGGTTTAATAACTAAAGACAAGAGAGAAAAAAGAGAGAAAAGAAATTAAATGAACTGCACATTACTGCATATTTTCTTTTAAAACATCTAAAATGTTTAATCCAAAAGATTAAAATCTTTTTGAATAAGCACAGTAATAATCACTGTAAAAACATTTGGAGGTTGCTGATAAATACCTGAGTTATAATAGCATCTAGTCCATTAGCCCCCCAGGCATAATCCATAGGATTTGAGTGAAGAACACCCCTTTAGGAAAACAAACATTTGAGCAATTAGGAGACACCTAGACACTTTTATTTTGTTGAGAATTTGTTTTCTGGTTATACATAGCTCTGTTCCAGACACTCACCAGGGTCCAACACCAATATTTGGCATTGCAGTGGGTGCAATTATTCCATTCACTAGTTGCTGAATGATTCTACAAAAGAGAAGATACAGCCATGATAAATATGTATTGAGGGAGACCTGAGAAAAAGTGAGTCGCTATGAAGGAACAACTGAAGTCCCACTCGTGCTTCATTTATGACCCACAAGTCCCAGTCTGTGCTCCTTACCCCTCTAAAGTGGGAACTCCCTCATGCCTCCCTGCTTGCCGCCTTGAGCCATGACGACTTCTCGGTTGCCTGGCACCGTATCGTTGCCGTGATGCCGTTTCCCTTTCTCGCCTGTTTTCAGCATCCCTGTTATCCTCTGTTCCCAGTCCGGCCCCGAAGTCGAAGCGGTCGTCAAAGACGCCGAGGGCGAACTGACCGTAGCCAGAAGGGAATGTAAACAAGTGCTGGTCCGCATTCTGGGAGAAAAACAGATGAAAAACGTGAGTAATCTTGACGGTAGAAACAAGTGAAGCTTTGCGATTTCTCGACATACAAGCAACTATTTATTGTCAACATAACACACCTGAAGCATTGAGAGTTTTGTTGACTGTCAGGTCAAATTTCAACCCAATGGAAAATGCATGCTTGCATACAGAATATCCCTGTTTACGGAGGTAACGGCATCATCACAGCCCCAGTATTTTTCAGTAAAAAGTTATCCCGCAGCACTCACATAAACTACATCAGGCTAAGAATGTAACTCATCTTTGGGCAAAGTTAAAACAGCGGGACTGACATCTGTTGCAAAAGCAGAAGTGGAAACCCTGAGGTGACTTCTATACTAGATCAGCAAAAAATGCCAATGGAAACTATTTTAGGAAATTCTGACAGCATTATGCAACAGTGTAGTAGGACACAGAAAGATGTTGTGTGATAGAGATTAGAGAAAATAAAAGGTTAGATACCTCAAATGGTTGCTGGTTCTGGGGTCCGCTGGAGATGGTGGACATGGAGCCATTGTCAGCACTCAACAGGAAACAAGTAGTTGACAAAGTTATGACTCAGTGACGTTAAAGGAATACTACATTTTTTTCCACCATGCATCATAGTTTCCATCAATTATGATATCAAGTTTTTCTGTGTCGTATTTCTTCCCCTCATCCTCGCCCATACACTCTCTGATTTCACATGAAATGACGCGGCTGTGGTCCCAAATTTAACTGTAACACCTTGAAATATTGTGATAATAGTTGAAAGAAAGGATAAAGTAGAGTAATACAACATTAAGCTGACCAAGTAAGACCATAAGTATGTAATAATAAAGTATATATCCCCAAATAGCCCATGAAACAAGAAATAATACCACAACATTATTCATTATTCATATTCAACATTCATTATTATTATTCTCAGAAGGATATTGCTGTTTGTTGTGCGTAGAGGTGTGTGTAAGTGTGTGTACAGTAATGAGGCAGCGGCGCTGTCCCCAGCAATGTAACGGGGGAGATGGGGACAGAAGAATATCTGCGCCGCGAAGCTTCAAATATTTTTCACCGAAACTTCGAAGCCCAAAAAATGGTATTCGGGACAGCCCTTGTTTTTATTTAGGCTACGTCTACCTTCCGTCCCAAAATGTATTTTGTATCGACCCTGATCATTTCTTTCAGTCCCCGGGACAACAGGACTCCCTTAACTTTGAGCCCTCATGTATGGAGGCAGAGACAGTGTCATGTTGATTAAATTAGTGGCAGTAAGAACAGGGTGAAAGTTTGTGTTGCTAGCCCTCATAGGAGCTGGTGTAAAACAAAGTTTTGAAGTGTGCTTTAATACTAAATGTCAGCTACTGTATGTTCAGAATCAGCTTTATTGGCCAAGTATTTGTAAGGAATATGACTCTGGTCAGTGTATGTTGGCGAGTAACATAACTGTTAGGAATGATGGCCAAAATGAAGATAAAACCTAGATTTAAAGAAAAAATTATTTCCTTTACAAAGACTATTTGAGGAATTTCATTATCCGTAATGAATGGTGTCAGTCTCCTCGTAACTCTCTAATAGTTACAGTACAACAGTCATAATAAATGCTGCCTTGATTAGGAAAACTGTATTTAATATACAATTATACACACCTTCTCTCCTCAAGCAGTTCCTCAATAAATCCTGAATCACATCTTGGACACGTGTACTCCTGTAAACAAAGTAAAAAAACAGCACATTAGACTCATCATAACAAGCTCAACTATCTATTTTACAAACAGTTGCATCACTTCTCATTTAAACCAGTGACTTGCATGAAAACTACAGCTACAGCCCATTAGTGTGTCAGTGTGTGGCAAGTGTGTCAAACACAACTCTACTGATAGCACAGCTGGGCAGAGAGATAAAGAAGACAGAAGATGATAGTCCTCTCATGTGACTAATCATAGCTCTAACATTGAGAAGCAAAGAAAAGCTTTGAAGTGTTTGGAGTTCTGACAAAGACTGTTGAGCAAGTGACACCCAATTTTCCCCATTCACTGTAGTGAATAAAACACCTAATTCCAGATGTTCCTCTCCTGGAACAACAAACAATCTGACCAAGAGGGCTCACTAGAGGATGCCTTCCCACCTCATGAGCCTCACCACTGTTGAGTGTGGCCTGAACAGCTGTCACTATTTGATAAGGGAAGCCCCTCGGTAAGCCCCTTCAGCTGAACACCGAGGACAGCTGAGGGGACCAACTGGGTCTCTTTCCCCTCCTTTCAAGACATCTACAGATAGAGATGTTTAGGAAAAACCTCCAGGTGGTGAATGAACACCACAGCATAAAACCCAACACCACCAGAATGAGTGCTGACTGCTGTACACCTTACAGCAAACCGACATTCAACACACACATAAACCTTGTTACCTTAATACATAATTTTTACACACATTTTTTATGTTTTGTCTTGTGTTTCTTTTATATTTTGTTGGTTTTAAATAAGGATGCACCGATACCGGATCGGATAAAGTGCCGGTACTGACTCAAATAGCTGTATCGGATATCTGTGACAAATGGGCCGATCTGTTCAATTTTATGTTTATATACTATATACATTATATACTGTAATTCTAATTCCTGTTTAAGTTTTGACCAATTTGCTGCCACATTAAAAAGGTTTACACTTGAATTGTAATTCCTGTTAATTTTGAAGATTTTTTTTATCAAGTTGCTGGAGTATATTTTAATGATAAAAGATAATTCAATAAATTCGTTACATTTGGTTTTACAAAGTTAGGAGAGCAATGTTTAAGTCAAGCCTGATGTTGCAGAATGATCCCAGTCACTTCCACACAGTGAGGCATACAGCTTATTAATATGTTGTAATATGTGATTTTATGTATGATGTTGTATTATGTATTATGTATTTTTTTCTTAAAAGCCTAACGAGGGACAAGTTCTGCAAATTAGCTACGGCTAGATTGCATTGGTTGCACTTTAAGATTCAAGATTCAAGATGTTTATTGTCACGCTGGTTATACAGGTACAATCGTGTGAAATGCTTCTTGCTGGGAAGCTCCATTAAAATAATAAGTTATATTACAATTATAAAAGGAAATACTTTGTACAAGGGCATATTAAGAATATATACAGGCACATTAAGAATATATACATTAAGAACACATACAGTATATACAGTATAAGATATATTTTTGTGTGAGAAGGTGTTGTATGAATTATCTATTTAATCTTTAATTAAGTGCAAATATGACTACATGTATTGTCCCTATCAAATAAATAAACAAAAATAGGTATTGGATCAGTACTTGGTATTGGATCGGTACTTGGTATCGGCTGATACCCAAAGCCCAGGTATCGGTATGGGGAGTGAAAAAGTTGGATCGATGCATCCCTAGTTTAAAATCCTGATCCTGAGAGAAACTGTGTCAATTACCTGTATTTCCTATGGTTGAAATTACAAATTACTAACACACACACAGGCTTATTCTAAATAATAAAACAGCAGTTGCACAGGTGTATGAGGTGTTATTAATGTGACAACAGGTCATTCATTACCAGCAACCTACAGAAACCTGTGGCTGATCATTTACATTGTGAAGGGCACATGTTCAGCTCTGTGACAGATCAGATCATTCTAGCCTGTGACAGACAGTCGTGCAACTTGTGTTGCTTTATTGAATGGCAAAACAAGAAAAGGACGCATTATTGTTGCTGCTAGATCATTCACATATATAATTAACAATATAGTACACAGACTAGTGTTAACAGCGTTTCACTGATCAAAGAAATACCTGATATATTAGCCAAGATCAGTGTTACAGATAACAGTGCAGTTGTTGCTAGTGGATATAGCTAACGTTAACAGTTAGGCTAATATACACCGTAAAAACACACAATAATAAACTAATTATTCGCCTTAAAGGTTGTTATAAATATCATATAACAAAGCAGCAGTGGTTTGTGTGTAATAACTACGCAGTTCGTGTCTGTATGCTGATGGATCCGCTACAGATAACAAGCTAAGTAGCGTTAGCAAGATAAACGGGACCACCTCGTAGCAACAAAGCTAACATGCTAACACTGATAGCATGCTAACATGCTAATATTGTTAGTAAGCAGCTAACATGCTAAAACTGATAGCATGCTAGCACTATTAGCATGTTAGCTGGTTGCTAACGCTGCTACAATGGTTTCTATTAAAGTAACAACAACACTAACTGTGTTTTTTATTTGTCCAGCTGTCTCTGTCTTTACTTTATGTCTCCGGTACTTACGGGAAGACGAGGACTGATCTCTGCGGAGCATCTGTGACAGAAGAACCGGCTGGGCCATGGAGGAGCTTCAGCCATCTTTAACCACTAAACAGGTAGAGAGGAAGAGGAGGAGGAGGAGGAGGACGAGGAAGGGCTACGGAGCACCGAAAGGTCAAATTAAACTCCGAGAAAATACGACGAGCATCCAGAAATTAATGCACTGCATCATACTGTGTAGATAATGTACTACACGAATAAAGAAAATAAAGATAAAAAGTGGAACATTACTGGATGAATTATACATCATCTATTACACAATTACAGACTAAGATGAATGTGAAATATTAGAGATGGATTATTGAATTGTTTTACAATATGTGTAAACATAAGGAATAAGAAAATACATCTATTTTACTGTGAAGAGTTGAATTATTAATTAATTGTAAATGTAAGAAAAATGTGCAAAGAAATGTATAAAGAAAAGAATACAGAAATATATAAGTTTGAGGAAATAAATAAGGGAGGAAACGCAAAGGGAACATTGTGCATAAATAAATAAATAAATAAAAGAATGCATAAATAAATAATTGCAAAGATAAGTAGAAAATAAATGCAAAAATAAACAAATAAATAAAACAAGAAATGCATAAATACATTTCAAAATGAATACAAATAAATACATCAATAAATGAAAGGGAAAATTAAACGAATAAACAAAATAAATAAGGGAATTAATACAAAGATAAATAAATAAAGAAGCAAATTAAAATAGAAATATCAATTTCTGTCACATTTCATCAATTAATTACTGGCTACATTTATTTTTAATATTATTTGCTACATTTTATGACATACTTATCCATTTATTGAGTATTTTATTTATTCATTCATTTTTTTTATTTTGGCAGGTTCCGTCTTCCATACTGTACTATTATTGTTATGCATTGAATATAATATGAAATATCTATAAAATATGTCACTTAGTCTGGGATTGTCAGTTTACTCAATGATAGAAAATGGGTCTCTTAAGAAAAAAGGCTGGGAGCCGCTGTTATAGAATATTACCACATGGTGGTGCTTGTGTGTATCAATTGTTGAGGAGTGTTACTGTATTTGACATTGTAGCCCGGGACTGAGGACACAATACAATCCTGGTAAATTTCCTTTGGAATCTATGAGATTTTCACTCAGGTTATTATATGCTGGGGAAAACCAGGTTAAGGTGTCCTGGCTTATTTCACACTAGCATACCGATGCAAAAGCCTCCCCAACAAATCTGTATCATGTATCACCACACTGTGTCTCCACTGAACTCATGTCTTGTCCCTGCAGGTTCAGGCCCCCCCCAGCTCTCCCAGTTCACATATAAACCAGAGATGTGTTTTTGCAATCTGGCACCGCACTGGATTTATTTTGACACATTTTACTTTTCCATTGGATTCCTGTCAACCACCTCTTGAGCCCAAACAGACATACCTTAAGAGTCTAAAAAAGTAAGCATCTGTTTTTGAGCAATGCATCTCGTCTAAGGTAGATTTGTGTGCTGTCCTTGATTATTTGACAGTAGCTGTTGGAACCATTTAATCAAGTGTCAGATCTGAGACATAAAACAGTAAATAAATAGCCCCCTCACATGGGAAAGACATTGTCTCGTTTTGTGTGAGCACAGCAAAGTTCTTGTTGGCGTCTATCTGGCGGCCCTGAGATAGCAGCGAAGGTCTCAGAGATCACTTGGTTACACAAGAACTGGAGGGAAAAAATGATTGATTATATTTTGTTTGCAGGTCTGTTTTTATTTTAGAGGTTATAAATTAAAATGTCCTCAATGTTTATTTTTTCTTCACAGGTATTTTAATGTGATTACCATAACTGCAGATTGACGGCTATAAACATGTCACACAAGTCTGGAGTATCCCTGGTGGTTGGCAACACATGTTGAGAGTGAGTAGGAGTTCCCATCCGACCGCCCAACAGCCAATCACATCTCTCAAACCGTCTGGCCTGATTTTTATTTACAAATGTCCAGTTTTATGCTCTTGAGGAGAGTAGCCCTGGATGCAACCAGCTCCTAATGGTGTTCATTATTATGCAGAAAAAAGTATTTTCTGTCACATGTTCTAACGGAATAACAGCAAACTTTCAGTGACCCAATGGTTTAATTTCCCAACATGGCATGCACGACATAGATGTGATTAGTTCTAATAAGACTGGATGTTTCCTCACAGCAAAGCTCACAAATGTAACCTAGTTAGGTCCTCTCTAGGCCGGCGTTGTGTCTGATCTGGCCATGTGGGAGCAGGAAAGACACGACTGTCCCATGGGCTGAGATTAGAGGGGGTCTGATAGCACTGAGGTTTGCTATGTCTGCCTGGCTGAGGTAAGCTATTGTCTCTCTGCGCCCAGTGCGTCACCGCCATCCCAGTCGAATGCTCATTGTAGCTATGCAATCTGGGGAGGGAGTGACTTTGGGTCAGAGACAGGTCGTGTGAGCAGAAAACAACTCTACCAGACACATCATGTGGTCACTATTAATCTGGATTTGGAATAGTAGATGGTATAAATAAGTATTTAGTAGACTTATTTAGTTTGATTATAAATACTTATTATAGTAAGTAGTAAGGCTGCACAATTAATCGAATATTAATCGCGATCACATTTTTAGCTTCCCACAATTAAATGAACATGATCGACTGCAATATTGACGTTTAAAATGCTCCGCTCATAGAAAACTCTTCCTAAACTAACAGCTAGTCACCAGCCGGCAATCGAGATGTTTTGGCTTCACTTTTAGGGATAGATATTCTCTATACAACCAATGTGTTTATGATTAGATTGAGAGCATAACATTGTTTATCTAGCCTCTTAATGTTGGTAAGTCTGCTCTCAAAGTGCACCAGATTGATGCATTTAACTTTAAAATGTAGCTAGCAAAAGGGTAGGGTGAATATTCCTGTATTTCTTCATATTGCAATATATATAGCAGGAAAACATTTTTGCAATGTCAGTTTTTTTCAACATCCTGCAGCCCTAATTTGTGTGAAAGTGTAATAAAAAATGTTGTCCCTACAATCAGTGAATAATCGGGATCTCAATATTGATCAAAATAATCGTGATTATGATTTTGGCCATGTTCCGATACTATTTTTTCCTTCCTGATACTGATTCCGATAGCTGAACTTATAAGCTGATACCGAGTACTGATCTGATACCAGCGTGATAAAAAAAATATATATATACAATAATACATACTGCCAAATGGCTGACATTTTCCTCACTCTGATTACCGATACACTCTCCACTAGCACCGCACTGTTGTTGTTTGCTATCGTCACGTGACAAACTACCTGCAATCAGTTCTTCTTCGCTGCTCTAAAACAGTAGTTGCCAGTGGCAGCCATGACACATCCAGGGTGACAGCACCATGAAGGCTACTGTTATGGAGCAGCAAAAATGTGATTTCCGGTTAAACAAGTTGATTTTTTACTGGGTTAATAAATTATGGTATCGGATCGGTGCATAGACTGGCGTACTCGCCGATACAAAATTTTGGGCAGTATCGGACGCATTTCCGCTACTGGTATCAGTATCAGAACAACTCTAATAGTAAGTATAAATATAGTAGTGTTTTCTTGCTGTAATGTGGATTAAAAGGCATGCTGTAAAACACTGCAAGGGGTGGAAGTCACTAATTGTATTTCTTCCTGCCGCTGTAATTAAGTGGCTTTTAGCCTGCATGTATGTGCACATGCACCCTACATCAACGTACAGTGTGTTGTTGTTTTCCTGCTTTTTACGGTTTCTATTACACTCGAAGCGTCAATAAAGTGTTGCAGCCAAGGCAGCAGACAGATATGCTGCAACGGGACACTGCTGCTTTTGTCACTCCATAGAGTTTTTCCAGACACTCCAGCCGGGATTGCCCCACACAGTCCCTCTGGGCCCCCCAATCACACTCCCGTACGCACATAAACACACACAGACACACACACTCAGCAATAACAGCCGCCTGCTGGAACTTCCTGGGCCTCTTAGTAATGCGTCACTTGTTTTCAGTCCCACCCATCGAAGACTCTCTCTCCCTCCAGACACACTCTGTCTGAGGCCATGTGTCACAAGAGCTGTGCATCCGACACACACACACACACACACACACACACACACACACACACACACACACACACACACACACACACACACACGCACACACACGCACACACATGCACACACAAGCTGTAAGATCTCTGGTCAAACAGCTAAAAGGCTGTAAAGGTCAACATTAGTAACAGACAAAGCTGCCTTTAACAAAATAAACCTAATATATCCTCAACATGTATATACACAGGTTTGAATCACAGCAGGGATCCCTCAGTGTTTTTCTGCTCTGCTTGTGTTCCAGAACAAAATCCCGTGGTACTACGTCGGTACATGAAGTGTTTGGGATTACATCACTGGGCAGCTAACAAAATATAGATGTTGCTAGAGGAACGTATGTGTACAATTAGCTACTCAGGTTCAGCCTCCTTTGTTGTAGCCGAGTGTTTGAGGTCACTCGTCGCAGATGCTTCAGCAGAGTTTGACTTGGTCTGCTTTTATTGACCCACTTCTTTCATTAGATCACATCTGTCCTAATCACATGCAGTGCACTCTGTTCAAAACATTGTTGTTTTAAAGGAACAGTAACATTTCGGGGTATCTATTGGCAGAAATGGAATATAATATTCATATGTTTTCATTAGTGTAAAATCATCTGAAACTATAATAATTCGGCACGATTCGAGAGACGGGGAGTCACGATGGACACTCCTCATTTGCATAAAGTTGAGGTCTAGGCTACTTTATGCAAATCAGTGGCGTCCGGCGTGACTCGCCACCTCTGGAAACTCCCTAGAAACTTTAAAACTACAGTGATCGTTGTCGATCCAAAAATAACAACAGATTCAGCAGCTGCATGTTGTCGCCATGTTGGTTCTGGTTTGAAAGCTGGGAGCAGCAGCTCACGAGGGAAAGCGTTCGTCCAACCAGATGCCTAGTGTTTGGTGGCAGCCCATCAAGCGTCACATGCTGGGAAGCGAGGCGATCCCTCGCGATAATAAACGCCCCTGTGGACATTAGAATGAGCCCTTCATATCTACATAGGGAGGGGGTCCTCTTCACGGAGTCCGCCATGATGCTACGCCATGTTTCTACAGTAGCCCAGAAAAGACAAACCAAACACTGGCTCTAGCAAGAGCGTTTTTACGTTAACTGAATGCCACCGTAGTTCTCCGTCACGCTTGTGAAACTGCGTGAGCGTGAGCTGCAGAGTGCAAAACTGCAGTAGCCGCCATCTGACTTTGTTGCTCCTAAACTAGTGTTATTATAGTAAGGATGAGGAGGCCATGAGGAGGGGCAGAAGTCTAGTTATTATGAAATTTTTGCCCAATGATGCCAAAAATATTCTGCCTACTGAAGCTTTAAGTGATAAACACACTCTAAAATGTCAGAATGGCTTGTGAGACTTGTGTATGACATTGTGAGTACAGTCTAACTAACCAACAATCGGTCATAAAACAGAACGATGCAATGCAGTCAAAGAAAACACGAGAACATTGAGCAGAAGACACAAAAGATAGCATTTTGGAAAGACACAGTGTTATCTGTTCTACCCAGCCGATCCTACATAGCAACACCAACCGCAAAACTCCACAGGAGACAAGTAAAAATCCCCAATAAAAAGAACAAAAGCCTATAACATCTCTGCATGAAATTCCTCGGCAGGTGGCTACGAGTGAAATGAGGACAAACCCAGTGCGTGTATGGGAAGAAGACTGTGTAGAATATTCTCTACTGGAGTGTGTGGGGTATTGTTTTTGGCATTCATTCGGTGTATGTGTCAATGTGCGTCTGTTTGTGTGGGTGAGGATATGTTTTCAGTCTTTGTGTACGTACGTGTGTGTGTGGGTGGGTTCCAAAGTGTGTTGTTAGAATATTTTGCGCGCATCAGTGGTGGAATGTAACTGCACATTTACTCAACAAATTCGAGGTACTTGTACTTTACTTGAGTATTTCCCTTTTATGCAACTTTATACTTCTACTTCACTACACTTCAGAGGCAGATATTGCACTTTTTACTCCACTATATTTATCTGACACCTTTAGTTACTTTTCAGATTACAGTCAAACTTCCTGTCCAGTAAAAACAAAAACAGAATGTGAATGTTGGTGATAAACTGAAAGACGAAGTGCTCCTTTAAGCTAAATAAACTATTTAAAAAGACTTTTGGATCAGCTGGAAAATGCATCATCACAAAGCTGAAAACAGGGCTGTTTTTCTGAGCTCATGAAAATTTGACTTTTTAGAGATACGTGGTTCTCACAGGACAGCAACGCTGCAACCATTATGATGATCTTATAGAATATGTTACATTGCTGTGGATCAAACTACCCAACAGTATATAACGGAGTTAACATTAACACTTAAACATCTACAGCAGTAAAATGAAACACACATTAATGCAGCAGTAATATTAATCCAGATTAATCCATCATATATAATAGTAAAACCATAGATTGTACATAAGAAGTGGACGTAGTCACCGTGACATCATTTGTGGACTGCCATTTTGAAGCCTCGAGTTCAGCATTTTGGACGACACCATCTTGGTTTTTTGCAACCAAAAGTGACACGAGAAGGTGGAGATAAGTATAACCGAACGCTGAATAAGACATTTTTAGGTGACCAAAATGTTACGATTAAATTTCATGAACTGAAAACACACTGTGAAAGGGTTAAAATTGTAAGACGAAAACATGGGCAAATCCCAGCCCGGACAACACCATGGTAGCGACCTGTCGATTTAAGTAAGGTTTTGAATGCAGGACTTTTACTTGTAGTGGATTATTTTCACAGTGTGGTATTAGTACTTTTACTTAAGTAAAAGATCTGAATACTTCTTCCACTACTGGCGTGCACACAATACATACAGTATGTGTGAGTGTGTGCATGTTTACATATTTGCTCACACAGTTGTATGTCTCATAGCCTCCACACCGTCAACACCACACAACACTGGAGCTAATAACACAATGCACGGGTGCAGTTCCTCCTCTAATCTAAAACTGACCATCAGTGTGTTTACAAGACATGCAGCTCTGTAGTCTGGGAGAATAGATACCACATGGGCCTCCTGAGTTCATTTGTGGTGCACTGTCCCACTTCAACACAACAAGTACAGGATCTCCTAACAGATGATTGAATTATCTGTATCCTGGTAGATATTCAACTAACTGTTCAACTAAAAGAAGCTGTTGGCAAGATCGAATGAAATCCGAACCAAGGCAACTTTCCCACTCTCACCTTTGCTGAGTTTGCATAGCACGGCAAATTAAACCTTCAAACAACTTTCCGTAATAACCAACCAACTTTCCATTACAAACAAGCAGGTATCTGAGCCAAGGCTTATAAAAAAAAAGGTATTTCTGTCTTGTTTCTATGCGAGAGCCACCTGAAAAGCTGATGTGAAATTATGGTCATGGCGGGGTAATTTTCCAAGCCTCAAATTGCACAATTTGACTCAATTTGAGTCAAGTTTGGGAGCTAAGTGTAGCGCAATTATAACACTTCATTGACGTTTTTCCAGTTATGCGGCTTGATGTTTCAACATGAACTCAAACCAGAGTTAATTCAATGACATTGTCAATGCCAAGACAGGGGAGGCAACAGCCTCATATTGTCTCAGGCACACATGTTCCCAAACACTTTAAAACCCCTAAAGAGTCTAAATGCTTATCAAATATCATGACAAAGTGAAAACATCACACATAACAATCTATATATTTACATTTAACATATTTTTTAAAGCCTTGCAGTATATTTTGTGGCATTCCCAGTACGTTCCCCTCCTGTGAGTACATATGGGCCGGACCACACACAGAGCCAGATGAGAAGTCATCCCAGGGGTCACAACAAGGAAGTGAGACAATTCACCAAGAATAATTGGGGACAATTAGCATTTGCACAACTTCCTAACTCCGCTGATTTGTTGTTGCTGATCCGATCCCGACCAAATCACTGACAAACAACCTGCCTGGAGTTTCAGCGGTTGCTTAAAGGGTGATAGTACACAGTTTCTCTGAGCAAATGAATCACTTGTTTTGTTGGCAGGGAGAGCTGATAGACCTTTTTATAACAGATACAGATAAGTATTAACAGATAGAGAGGGCAAAATGAAACTTTTCATAACTTCCTAAATCATTTTCTTCTTCTCTATAACAGAAGTTCTCAAACTTTTTGGGGGTTAAAGGGGAGAAAATTCTCCAACGACCCCCTCATAATCGTAACACCGATTAAGCATAATGCTTACTACCATTTCTACTCTTAGAAGCCATTTGAAATATTTGTATTCTAAAACATTTCAGCCTAAACTTCAGGCCTGTTTGATAGTGATAAACAGAAACTAGGGCTGTCAATCGATTCAAATATTTATGCATGATTAATCGCATGATTGTCCATAGTTAATCATGATTAATCGCAAATTAATCACACATTTCATCTGTTCAAAATGTACCTTAAAGGGAAATTTGTCAAGTATTTAATACTCTTATCAACATGTGTGAAAATATGCTTGCTTTATGCAAATGTATGTATATCGTATATTGTATATTTATTATTGGAAATCAATTAACAACATGACAAATATTGTCTGAGTGACTGAGTGAAGTGACGGATTCATGACAGATTGACGTGATGTGTCACAATCATATCAGAGTTTCTATTTGCCCAAAGCTAACGTGGCTGAAAGTAATGGACACAATAGAGTGCTCGGGGGATGACGTATTTTTGTAGGCCAACCAGGAAGTTAGCATCGCCTTGGTTCCCTCGACAAAAACCCAATGGGATTTTTCCGTTGGGTTTTGGATTATTGCAGAAAATAAGCTCTGTGGCAAACAAACATTTATGTTTTGACGTTTTAATCTTCACAAATGAACACCACCTTTATGACTTTTGAAGAGTAAATGCAATCGCCAGAAGTAAAAAGCTAACATTAGGCTATAAACCAACTACACCACATTCCCATGAGCGTGAGTATAAACAATGAGGCTGTAAAGGCGGACGAGTCGGCATGATGACATTTAGTAGTCTCATGTAGCCACTTGTTGGCAACCGCCTTTTTAAAGACACATTAAGGCTTCAAAATTCATGAGTGGGATATTTATTGACGTATTTTATATCGTAGAACAAAACATTAAAATCCCTTTAAGCTTGTGTTGACCACAGACCTTATTTCAGGCATCTAACCAAAAACCCATTAAAAAAAAAAAACATTGACTTCCAGACGAGGGAACCGGAAGTGCTAAAATGCTAACTTGCTAACACTAATTTATAGTTAATTATTTTGCGGACCCCCTGACAGAGTGCCACGGACCCCTGAGGGTCCCCAGACCCCACTTTGAGAATCACTACTCTATAAGATGTTGTCCTCCTAGTTACAGAAATGAGCATTACTCTATGATGACAGTCGTCTAACACACCTCAATAAAATATACATGACATGACTTTTTATGAGATCATAAAGAGTAAAGTGCATTTCCGAGAAATCTATAGAGCGTCATCTGCAGCAGTATAAACTATACGACTGGAGTGTGGGCTGTTGTGTCAGTTGTCAAAAGTTAAATCTCATGCACATGTGGAAAATTAAAAGACTTGCCGTGTAACTGAGCAAGTCTGGGAAATCATGTCTGAGGCAGAAATATTCTGATGGAGTGATGGATCTGATATCTATTAGTTTCAGCTGTGGGACCGAGCTGTTTACAATCCAGTGGCGCGATCCAGAGAGTGGGTGGTCTCCGAAGCACTCCGCAGCGCCTCACAACATCATTTCAGATCTACATGTTGGCTGCTAACTTACTGGAAGTACAACTTGGCGGAAATGATACCATGTGGACGTCGTTGAGAAAGAGACGCTTGACATATCAGAGCAGGATGATTACGCACCCCTGAAATGTCGGTGTGGGCGTCACATCTTGTGTTTGTAAGGTTATAAACAACTCAGCCAGAGGTTGTGATGTAATGTGTGTGACTGATCCCAGGCTCATAACAGGTGAGATGCACCCATAATCACACCCACGCACTCACACATTCAGAGAAACACACACACGAAGCTGTGTCCCAGTGGAAGTGAGGCTGACCCCCCAATCGGTCACACCGCAAACCAAAACATGTAGAAAAAAGAATGAAATATGGAGCAAAGTGGGCAGAGAATTCCTGAGGTCTCATGTTAAGTGTAATTAGGATAGCTCTGAAATGGCTCATAGGTTTACTCTGTGATTATGTCATTACCACCACTGGTGTGACACAGGCGCATCATATCCGACACCAGTCAGAGGGCTGTGTGGTAATTATGGTAATGATATACAGGTGGTTCCCGGTGAAGGTATTACACAGTCATTATGACAACAGCAACTGGGATTTGTGTCGTATCCTTCAGGATGGTTTATTCACAAGTATATCAAAAAGGGCTTATTTTTCAGTTGTGTATTTTCCAGGAAGACCACAGCCATTTCCACATATGCACCGCAAAGTGCGGCGAAATGCTTTATTTTAGTGGGTGTTCGCTGCAGATTCCTGTGGGGTTACCACTTTTTAAACTATGGCGAGAAACACGGGTTTGGTGGGTTTATTGTGTGGGTCACAGAAGAATTTATAGATGGCTCGCACTCATAAAGGTATGAGAATAATTGGCTTATATTTTCCATATATATCTTACACAATGAGGTGTGGATTGGGCAGTTTAAGTTTAGATATGGTATAGTTATATATACTGATCCCAAAGATGAAAAACTAAACTGGCAAGACAACAGGACAGAAGTGGTCCTCTGCCCAGACAAGTCCGGTGGACCACTGAGTTCATGTCTGCAAGCATGATGACTAATATCAGAGGTGGGACCATGTCATTGTTTTGCAAGTCACAAGTAAGTCTTGAGTCTTTCCACTCAAGTCCCAAGTCAAGACAGTCAAGTTCCAAGTCAAGACTGTCAAGTCCTGAGTCAAGACGGGCAAGTTACAAGTCAAGTCCCAAGTCAAGACAGTCGAGACAGTCGAGACAGTCAAGTCCCAAGTCAAGACAGTCAAGTCCCAAGTCAAGACAGGCAAGCCCCGAGTCAAGTCCCAAGTCTAGACAGTCAAGTCCAATGTCAAGATAGGAAATCTCGGAGTCAAGTCCCAAATCAACCCACGCAAGCCCCGAGTCAAGTCCCAAGTCAAGACAGGAAATCCCAGAGTCAAGTCCCAAGTCAAGACACGCAAGCTCTGAGTCAAGTCTCAAGCCCATAATTTTGAGTTTTGAGTCCTAAACAAGTCATAATGTGCCCTTCACCAAATGTAATTCTATATTCCATTTACAAAAATCATGAATGCTTTTTAAACTTGTTAAAACAAGTGCGACTGAACTTATTCATAAAAAAAGATCTGGGGAATCGAGTGTCGACTTGCTGGGACTGGATAGCGTTTACGTTAGTTGATTCAGGAAATTAATTGATTGAAGTGGCACACTTTTTAAATAACATACTTTTTAATCTTTGGGCTTGGGGTTATCAAGTATTTTCAAGTCAAAAGGCTCAAGTCAAAGTGAAGTCATGAGTCAAAGTCCAAGTCGAGTTGCAAGTCAGTTTTGATTTTGTCGAGTCTACATACAGTCGAGTCTCAAGTCATCAAATTTGTGACTTGAGTCTGTATGTTTGTGTGGATCTTTGGATCAATCAATCCTGTATAACTTTTACACACAATGCACCGAAAACACTTAAAGATACATTTCTCAAGAAGCCATTTTTGCATCTTATATGTGTGGGCACAACAAGAGCCCCTCGGTGGCATTGTTATTTGCTCTGTTTCGAACTAACAAAACATCTAATTCCATTCCCAGTGTAATAAAAGGGTACTTGGACAGGAATATAAACATCTCTCTAAAGTCGAACCAGATGCTGCTGCATGGCGGCGGAGCGCAGGATTCCGATGAAGGAGAGAGAAAGACTGAAAAACAAGGGAGGTACTTTATACAGGGAAGTGAGTCAGTACCCAGGCCTCAGCACTTCGAAACATTCATTCCTCAATTCCTTCGCCCTCCATCCCCCTTACCCACCCACCTAACCCGGAGCAGGGGGATATCCCTGAGGATAAAAGCTGCCCAGCCTGGATTTGATTCTCCGCCGCCTATCACATGAGGCCTTGAGAGGCCCGTCGGAGAGGCGACTCAGCCGCCGCACGCACAGGAGAGGAGGTCTAACCACCGCACGCACTAACTGACTGCTGGAGCCTGACCCACCACCCTAAACTCCAGCAGGAGAGGAAAGCTGTCCAGTTCCCTTTTAGGGTTCAAGTATGATCTCACTTGGCCCAAACTGGATATGATTAAGACTGTGACACAGTTTGGAAAAATCCAAATATTGTAAAATGCCTGTCAGACACAGTTTCACAGCTGTAGAGTACTATTGTTATTATATGTATTATAATACAAAGCACACAGTATGTCGGGGTGAATTGAGATATAACAGGAAAAGCAGGTTGCAAAGCGAGAATTATTGGTTTCAAAAGTTAAAAAAAGAAAGAGGACACATTGTGACAAATATTAAACTTTATGTTGTTTTGAAATGGCAGTACAAAAATACAAAAATATGTTGATGCATTTGTCATTCAAATTTCACAGTAGGTATACAAGTAGGTGCACATGAGACTGTTATTTACAGGAGAGTCATTGAGATGTTCCATAATACACTATAAGGATTATTGAAAGTATTATATTCACACATCTGCTTTGAGTTTAAAGATTTAACTGGAATCAGTAGGTGTATAGAGCGACTCGTCTCCAACAGGCGGTATAATCAGGTATGTTCAATTGGTCTAAATTGCAGTCCATTCGCAGACAAATTTAATTTTCCTTTCGATCAGACGACGCTGATTACATTTGTCTGTCCGGTAAGTTCTTTAAAAGATTCCAATCAAATCAAAGCAGCAAAACAGCGACGGAACAAACTAGCAAGACCTACAATAATGCATTTACAAAACAAAGCCAAGCACAACAGAGGAGGTATTGTAGAGGGTTTGGGCACAACCAAACTGTTAATTTTAGTAATCAACGGGTGGCCGAGAGTTTGGATCAGGATCCAGAGTAAACATGTGTGTGGGGGAGGGAGACTACACAGGTTTGTTTAGGCTGAGCCCCGTCCTCACCTCCAGACAAAAGCCTAAATACATACAGCACAACTGTAGCTGTCCTGTTCTTGTCTGTGGTGAATTGAAACCACATTGGCAGGCTATAAAGCGGTATCAACTTTCCAAACATACTAGTGATGCTTTCCATCATCTTGTGGGCGAAACTGTTTGTTTGTGGGGAATGTAAAAAAGTTGTAAAATGCCAGCGGCCTCTGTTGTACATACACAATAAACAAAAAACACAATAAATACATTTTATGCATCAGCTTTCCCAAGGATATATGGATTTGTTACTAGGATAAAAACATAAATAGAGTTTGATACCTTCTCCAATAAATAGTAGTGGTATTCTATTTACAATATGCACACATCTCCCAAAGAGCCAATGAGATGTTTCTATCTCAAGACACGCGTGTTCATCTGCTTCTATTTCCCAAACTAACACAAGATTAACACTAATTGCTTGCAGGGTTTTGAAGCTCTTTTTGAGGCAGTTACACTATTATATGTCTTCCAACAGAGGTTTTCCAAATGTATTGTGTACAAAGGGGAGGGGGAGTGATTGTCAAAAAATAAAAGAGGTCATCATGGGAAGCTAGTGGTGTGACACTTGGAAATGTTGTCGACCCGACTCGTCTCTTGAGGAGTGGAACGTCTAGACGGCGTTTTCTTCGCTGCCTTCGAAATCTTGACGTTTCCGAGGAGGATCTGCACAAAAAAAGAGAAGTGCGTGTATGACAGTTGAAAAACCCTCATTGTTACAGACTAGGGCAGGGCAATATATAGATATTATATCGATATTGTGATATGAGACCACATATCGTCTTAGATTTAGTGTCGTCTTTTCCTGGTTTTAAAGGCTGCATTACAGTAAAGTGATGTAATCTTCTGAACATACCAGACTGTTCCATCTGTTCTATTATATGCCTTTACCCACTTAGTCTTTATATCCAAATTACTGATGATAAGTTATCTTATTGTCTAAATAATTTGTGAACCCACCAATAGTCAACCCTACAATATTGACGCAATATCAATATCAAGGTATTGGGTCAAAAATATTGTGATATTTGATTTTCTCCATGTCGCCCAGCCCTATTACAAACCGGTAAAAAGAGAAGGTGACAAGGTGTTTTTGGTAGCCTTACTGTTGCAGTGGCCGTAGTGGCGGACTCCTATGGAGCGGCCGAGGAAGCAGGTGGCCCGGCGGAGGTGGCAGGCGCTGGGGTAAGTGATGTTGTCGTTGCCGCAGATTTGCTGCTCAGACGGCATGGGGATTGGGCAAGGAGTCGTGCGGCACGTGACACAGTGAGCACTGTTGGTCTGGTCAGTCACGCAGGTGTGGGTGCCTGGACACACCACGTTGGAGCACGACTCTGTGCAAGACACGACAAAAAGAAGCAAATAAAAAAGTGTGATATTTTGCTTTTGTGCAGAACACCTTATATTGGAAATCAGCTCGTTAAATCTCACTTACTCTTGCAGTCTCCCTGGTACATGATCTCCAGGTCCGGGTGCCCCATGCAGCGAGCCATCAGCAGAGTACACTCATCCTTGTACGACCTCCCGTCGCTGCCGCACACAGCGTGCTTCCGGGTAATGTGAGAGCAGTCTGGAGAGCACACACACTGAGGCCTTCCCGTCTTAATTTTGCAAACCTTCCCGGGACTGCATTTCACTCCCTCGCAAGTCTCTACAAAAGCACAGTGAGCGGTTTCATGTGTGCGTGAGCAACTGCGCAGTGTCAGTGTAGTGTTACTGTATTAACAAGTCTGCAGACATCAGGTGATCCACAGGCATTTTCATACAAAACAAGCCAGATATCTGGGGTTTTCCCAGACCATAACACAATTTCCACCTTGCACAATATTTACAATAATCACATCTCTTTATTGACCGTTACACACAGCGGCGTCTCGCCGGGTGGAATGCGAGGCTGGCGTGTTTTCATAACAGATCTATGTGTACGGCTGCACACAGACTGGCCTAAGCTCCTGCAGAGGGACGGAGGGGCTCGGAGGTAGACGGAGTTCAAATAGCTCTCAGAGACGTTTACGGGATGGGAAATGAGGAAGCCATTATGGGGTGTCAGAGGGAGGCTCCTCTGACACCCCATAATGTCAAAGCGCAGGAGGAACTGTAATCCTACACAGTGCAGAGTCAACATTAGACAGTGCACACAGGTTTCTTCCCAGGACCTTTAGAGGTGATGCCTGATCAGCTCGGAGTCCTGAGGACTCTGTAAAAATGAGGAACTTATTTCTTATTTCCTGTCTCTACCAGCACTCCAATATCCTGTTTTATTACAGAGCCTCTCCTGGTCTAACTTTAGATTGATTTCCATCTATCACTCCGTCTCTTGCTGCGTCTCCCAATAAAGGAATGTCTGAAAACGAACTCTCGGGATGATGTAGGTGTCTTGCTCTGAATCGACAAGCCACCGTAAAACTTTCATTGACGTGACGTTCCCGATACCGACGTCTTCCCTCCCACAGAATTCCAAATGATCAAGATAGTGTAGCGCATTATGAGTACCAGACATCTGGGCATGTGGCAGGCATTTATTCCAGCCTGAAGGAATGTATTTTCTTATTTTGCTCATGGAAGCACACAGGGCTCCTTTTTTAACTAGATTTAGAAAAAGTTAACACATAATGGAAGCAGAGAAGGAGGAGGATAGAGTTTGGGATTCGACCAACTTCATTCATTTTCAAGGTGAAAGTTATTTACCTTTATGTGAAAGTCTTTTTGTAGGCTACATTTGACTGTGGTCTCTGCTTATGCCAGGCTTATCTAAACACAACCCACATCTCTGTTTCTGCAGGCCATGTGACGGCGAGGTAAGAAAAACCTGGGATCTGTGGTTGGGTGTGTTCTCCAAAAAAATGCCAGTGGTTAAATTTTTACTGGACCTTATCAGTATGGAGAAATCCATTTTTGGCCTATGATAGTGCTGCTTATGAGACCAGAATGTATCTGCAAGTGAACCTGAATGAACCTTGCAGAGATTCCAGGATGGAAAGCTTCTCAGGACAGCTGGGTGGAGTTATATGGAACGCCTCTCCTCGAATCCACGTCTGCATTTTGTTAGAGAAACTCATTGTGTAAATATCTTGATTTACAAACGCCATGTTTTTTTAATTAACTTTCACTTTCTCTCCTCGGAGAGACGAGGGTTGTTTAGTGTAACGGAGTAGCCAATTTTGTTTGAGTGATATTTAAAACACAAGCTAAACCTTCTGTCTGCAAATGATATCTAAGCAGTGGTTAAAACTCGCAGTACTTACCGTAAAACTGCCACTGACAGTAGCAGCCTGAGTCCAGTAGGATCATTTTATGATGTTTACTCACAATGTGATTGTAAAGAATTTAAATGTGGGTTTAAATCAGTTCAGCACAGCGTTTAGCTTTTGGATTAACATGCAATGACTAATGCCGTGCCCCGCAGCTGTGATAAACCAAAGCAATACACGAGTAATTGATTCCTTCTACTTGGCAGATTCAACTAATTAGTCATTTTTTTAGAGGTCTGTTTGTTTACCTTTGCATGGTTTACAGGACACGATTCCCAGGAAGCCCAGCAGGCTGACCTCATTCATGGGCAGGCTGGTGTTGGACCACGCTGTGTCCAGGCGGCCGCCGGCACAGCACTCCTCTCTGGTCACCCCTCGCATCAGCACCATGTCGCACCGCTGCTCTTGACCCTGCTGCAGCCAGCACATCCCGGCTGGAGATAGCAACAGAAATAAAGCATTTACTCTAACACATTTAAACTCATACATAAAACACATAAAAAGTGTATTATATCATTCTGAATTATTGGATTTCTTCTACTCAATGTCCATTAAATGAATGGCTAATTATAAAGTATTATAAAGGCTAATATATAGCACCTGTCTGCTAGGATGTTTTCACAAGTTTTAATTGTTTCTTTATAACTCTATATACAAAGATAACTTATAAACTAATGCACTATTTTTTCAAAAGGCTGAGGCAAAGTGCATAATAGTACATAAACATGAGGAAAAAACTACCTCAACATTATGATAATTGCAAGAGTATTCATGCAGTTATTTTAAAAGCATGCTCCTACTTTTTCAGAAAAGAAAAATGAAAAAGTCCACTCACCACTGGCAGGATTCCTCCCAATCTGATACAAAGTGAGAATCGCACCAAAAACAGGAATAAAGAAGATCATTTTGTAGTCTAGTTGGTACAAAAGCTTCTTCTTTTTTCTTCTGAAAGCTCGTCTCTGCAAATATCAGCGAGAAGAAGTGATGTTCCTCTGGCAAACCGAGCGGGCTCTACTCTGACTCTACTCTGGAAGTAGCTCTCCCTTACGTGAATGAATGTGTTGTGGATAAGTGATGTCGTTCCCCCTCTGTATAAATATTTAGCCCAGATGGAATTATGCTGCTGGGATGGGCGATCCTCTCAGCCAGTAATAAGCCAGGGCAGGACACAGTTTGACTCTGACTCAATTTCCAGAGTCGGGAAATGATCCATGCCCTCCAGCGCCAGACGCTGGGCACATATGACCTCACTAAACATTTTCACACTATATTACACTCATTAAAGGCTAATTAAAGTCCTAGCAAAGTGAGTGTTTTAGATTTTCATTATTAAACTTTAAATTAGTTTTTTTTTCATCGAATAGAATAATTGAATTCAGGTATTTAATTGCATAACAACCTCTGAGTGTGACCTCATAAGAAGCAGTTTTTTTATTCGTCCGGTGGGTGCCGGATGTTTTGCTCTGTATTGTCTCCTCTTTCTTTTTAATGTGGCATATAGCTCAGAGGTATTCATTTTCTTCGCAAATCATATACTGTCTAATCATGGTCGTTTTCTGTCCATAAAGCTGCGCCATGTGGTTTTAGACGGAAAAGTGGCCGTTACAAATGACACTCATTTCTTATCTCATTATCGTGTTCAAGCTATAATCTCTTGAAGCGACGTGATCCAGCACTGACCTTTTATTGTGCTTCTTTGTAGTGCAAATGCACAGGAAAGGAAGAACCACCGCAGCAAAGTGGTTACTAACTTCTGGCCATATTGTGCTAAATCAAATTAATATCAAGTGTCTACAAATATCCATAGCGACAGCCCTTGAATAAATGGAGGCATGTGCCTCACCAACATTGCCATGCCTCATTTTGTTGACTGTCTGGGTTCATCAATGGACTCTGATATTTCACTCTACAGCTGCGGTTGGAATAATACGGAGCGGAGGAGTGGAGGTGGTCTGCCCTTGAGCAATATATCAAGTTCAATAAACACGACTATGTTGGAGTTTATCAAGAACATTCATGTCCCCTCTTTTTTAGGCGATGATGAGACACAGACAACCACAGCTGGCGAGGCTGAAAACATCAGAATACTGTGGATATATATCTGTCGACCAGACTCCATCCAGTCTTCAGGTGACTCGAGGCTAACCTGCATTATCACGTTTGATAATGAACATCTGCTCCTCTCTCCTCCTGCACTCATTCACCCCCTGACACTGAGAGGTATGCACCAACGCCAAACTAATGTGCCCATCTGTCTGTCACCGTTTTTTTTTTATGTTCCCTTTGATCGTTTGGAATGAAGGTAGCATATGCTGTAGTATCTTTGTGAATGATGTTGCCTTCTTCAGCGGAGATCCCCAGGGCACCGAAGGAATGCTGCCTGACCTAGGAGGGGAGGAAAGACGAAGAGAGAGCAGTGAGCGATGGCTGTGGGTGGCCTGCCTCTTCCCTGGCTCTCTGCAGATCCACTCAGCTCCTCATATGGTTTGGATCATCACTACCGAGCCATACAAATGAATACAGCATGGTGGGGGATATGGAGCACCCTCTAATGTATGATCTTTATTAGGGTGCAGCTTGCTGCGTCCCATCTTTGAGAAATATTGGTCTCTTTCAAGTGGCAGGGCTTTGAGGGGTAGCATGAAATTGAAGAAGCCGATGGCGGACTGTGTCTAATGTGAAATAGAGTGAGTGCATCTCCACGGGGCAGGTGTGGAGCTCAGTCTGTCATACTGTACATTTATCTGCCTCTTAGAAGAAAACAGAAAAGGCAAAAGCACCGCTGCCATCTAGTGGAGGAAGTTTGCAGGTTTGTAAAAAGCAGAGTTGGCTTTGTTTATTCTCATACCCATTTAACTTCCAACACATGTAACTATTTGTGAATATGTTACTATATTCTACCATGAAAACCATGACAAATATGAAACAGAAAAATGCAGATAACGGTAACAAAATGTAATACAACATGGAACTGCATGGTCAAATTATTTCAGCAGATATCAACAGATTATTAAAACAAGTCAAGTGATTAACGTTAGCTATCTTATTAGCTTTTACTCATTCATGTCTTTGGCTTAATATACATTGAGGCAAAGCTATTTTTATATATATATACTATATTTATATATAGCGATCGGGCGGTGGAGCCGTGGCATCAAGCTCCCGCCAATACACCCGCCCGAACCAATGCTTGCTGCATTCGCGAGGGTCATTAGTGTCCGCATGGCCAAAGTGACGTCACACCATCAGACACGGCCCTTTGCGGGGGTTTTGTGCAGCAGGTTTTCGCCCATCTGCGCACATTCACATTTTTCTAACTATGTGGACTCGGATGGGCGGAGAAAACAGAGAACTTTGAGGAGCTTTGAGAATGTCGGTTTGCAGTGAGTATAAAAGATTAAAATGATTCCTTGTCACGATTCCACGTCAGCTCATGTCCGAGCATCCGTCCTTGCGGGAAGTATAACCGTAGCTTAACAGCTGTGAATCATGACGTCTCACCCCCTCTTTATAGCATCAAATAACTAATTAAAACCAAACTTATCAGAAAAATTAACACTTGAACATACATAAGCGTGACAAGAACTACCTAACATGATAGAAACCATCTTTGGGAAAAAAAATTCTTTGACTTGTACTCTGACTTTTTAGTTTGGCCCATGTCCCATCCACTAACATGGAGGAGGCGGGCTTTATACTGCAGCCAGCCACCAGGGGGCAATCCAGATGTTTTGGCTTCACTTTTGGGGAGCTGTCATGTCGTCCATCTTTATATACAGTCTATGGTTGTAATGTATTTTAGCAGGCATAATTAAAACAGTTAGTTAACATAAATATGTAAATTAGTGTCAGCTGCGACCATAGATATAAAACAGTATATATACATTTATATATATGCAAAATCCCTGTGATTTCTCTGCATTATCATTGTAAAGTTAATGTCCATAATGTTACCTTGCAATGAGAATGGAAGACAATTAAGACAAGTTCATCAGGAGTTCTGCTGAAGGCATTAGTCTTTCCAAAAAAAAACTTACTTTTTCAACAAAACAACTCATTTACCATTAGCAAGGCTCTTCAACCTCTCCTCTCAGCATCAAAACAAACCCCATGCTGTTGACCGGAAAAAACGGCAAAACAGGAAGTGACTGTCATTGCCTGCCTATAAGCCATAATACTGAATCTATTTAGGATTTCTACATAAAAAGATATTGCTTAATGTAATATATTAGCCATTCCGAATACCAAAGACAGTTTTTACATATTAAGTTCAGGCAAAATTGAAAAAAGAGTTAGTTAACCATTGAGGTAAAATAGACCAACCTGTAGCAATAACGTTGCATAATTAATTTGGGGGGTGGTGTTTAGGAGAAGCCACTTGCTATGTCCTTTTGTTTTAACATCATACAATTTATTTTTATGTCCATTATCTAAATAAGCCCTTACACTTGGCCACATGTAGCATAATACCAATGAAGCTGCAGCATACTGCATTACTGGGAGTCCATGCTGTATAATTGCAACTGCAATTAACCTAAATGACCAGATGAGGGCGCTCCTCGCCTGTCTCCCAAACCTCCATCCTTTCTCCAGCCAGTGTTTGTTAATCTCTGCATCCTCCTTAAATCACCATATGTCCTCACTTAATAAAAAGGTGTTTAGCTTTTAATTTTGGACATCAAAGCTGTCGTAAATGTAATTTATTCTCGTTATCTCCCAGATGCATCTGTCATCTTCTGGATACATTAGTCATGTCTGTCACAGTGCCTGCCCCGAGGACTGACAGCTGACATGTGGAGCAGTTACAACATGACCATTAGACCTTGAGGATGTCACATGTTTTCTTCTTTTGGTTGCCGAGTCACACAAACATGTTGGTTCGTTTCATGGTGACATTCTGCAAAAGTTTCTCCTATTTGGTCGTGTATTGCTATATTTTTTTCTCATTTTCTTGAAAAGGTACTCTGCTACTTCCCCTTGAATGACATTATTCTGTAGCTATTCTGTGAAGTACGTCCTTCATTTCACAGGTGAAAGACTGCACTCTCGACTGTTAAAGGGTATTTGTGCAGAGTATGAAAGAAAGCACTACTATATGAGATAGAAACGCACCCCATTACAATCCACCCACTGGCCTATCTTAAGTCATAGTGTTGCTGTGTACGTCACACGGCTAAACAGGGCTCAGCAGTGGTAATTGCTCCGTCTGCCCCGGACTGGCTGAAAGCAGCTGCATCATCTATCCACTCAATTTACTCCTAATGTGTGTTACTGATTGAACCGGCAATGAGAGTAGGAGAAGTGACGAGGCCGGATAGAATCACCCCCTCTGTCCCTCTGCACACAACTTTCCTCCTCCGCCTCACCCTCTTCCTCCCCGCTTCCTTCCTGTGTCCATGTGAAGTCCCTCCAGCGGTTCATTAATGGGGAAGGTTAATGTCGTCGCACGCGCTGCTCATACAAACAGCGCTCCCTCCCTCTTCACCTTTCCTCCCTCCCCTCTCTGCCCCCACGTCACCCTTTCCGCTCCCTCGATCCCCCTCTTCACCGTCTCACTTTGTAACCGGAGCAGGGCACTAACGTGGTCGTGACTAAGGGTCTCCCTCGGTGTCAGAGTGACTGTCATTTAGCTCCATCTGCTTGCTGCTCCGGATCTCTCTGCTCTTCCCCAGCGGGCTGGTCTAACCCCTGGTGCTCGTTTCTTCTATAGACGCCTCATGCTGCTGCATTCATGAGGACTTGTACAAGCGTGAAAAAATGTTTTCATTAGGGCTGTCAATCGATTAAAATATTTCATCACGATTAATCGCACCTTTTTTATCTGTTCAAAATGTACTGTAAAAGGGAGATTTGTCAAGTATTTAATACTCTTATCAACATGGGAGAGGGCAAATACGCTGCTTTATGCAAATCTATGTATATATCTATTATTGGAAATCAATTAACAACACAAAACAATGACAAATATTGTCCAGAAACCCTCACAGGTACTGCATTTAGCATAAAAAATATGCTCAAATCATAACATGGCAAACTCAACAACAGCTGTCTGGGCATGTCTGTAAAGGGGAGACTCGTGGGTACCCATAGAACCCATTTTCATTCACATATATTGAGGTCAGAGGTCAAGGGACCCCTTTGAAAATGGCCATGGCAGATTTTCCTCGCCAAAATGTATTGTAAGTTTGGAGCGTTATTTAGCCTCCTTGACGCCATGTTAGTATGACATGATTGGTACCAATGATTTCATTTCATATGATGCCAGTATCTTCACTCTAGTTTCAAAACTGAGCCCGCTACGACCTCAAAATCGTAAGTTGCGTTAAAAAAATTAGTGGTGTTAAAACAAATTTGCGTGATGTGTGATAATCACGTTAACTTTGACAGCCCTAGTTTTTATTCAACTTGAATAACAGTCTTTCATGACCCTGGAGTCTCCAGACTGAACACACAGATCTATAATAAAATACACATTTATATGGAAGGGTTTCTCAGTTGAAAGTCAGATATGGAGTTTATCCAAAGTTGTGAGTATATTTTCCACCATATTCAAATAATGGTAATTGTGTAGTGCTGCTGATGCCACTATATTAATCAGTATATTAACATAGAACATATTTGACAACAAATATAATCTGCATCAAATTACTGTCATATGGGGTGATAAAAGTATCTAATTTGCCTTTTTATGGCTGATGACTGGAACCGCCTCAGTCAATAGTTTTGGTTTGCTCAGTGCAATTTGTTAACTGGTAATTTCCTTAACTGTGTTATGTGATGATGGACTGATGAGTGTGTTCGGATGCAGGATATGCCAGATCATCTTTCCAGAGAAACGTTTCCTGTGTATTTTTTATTATTTTTTACTGCTTGCTCACCAATAATTGCCACAGTATTTTCATTATGCAAGCACTGTGAACAATACAAGTGCTCAATTCAAAACGCCCGCTGTGTCTCTTTTTGTTAATTATTTCGGCTAAATGATTTGGAGGACTTGTTTAACTTTTAGCGGTGAAGTGCAGCCAGAGAGGACCCGCAGCCAATCAGTTAACAGATACTGTGACATCTGTGACATGTTGACCCATGTTACAAAAACTTTCTTCCCGCGTGAAACACATGAGCTCGCCTCCCAGCCACAGAAAAATGCAATTATGGCGACGAGCCGCACTTCGCCGCTGCCCGCTGTGAATTCAGCATTCCAAAGCTTGTGAGCCGATAGTATAACAACGTTGGTATCACATGGTGTCTCTGTGCCGTCAGCGATCAAGTTGTCAGTTAGTGTGGAAAAAACAGATAAATGGCTCACTCCACCCAACCATGAAATATGCAAGTTGTACAACGAACTGGCAACAACTTGTTTTGAAGTGAAGAGTACATTATCAAGTGGCTGAATGTTATTAATGTTATCAATAGCGCTAAATACGGGATAGGGAGCATTTCTATTGCCTCTCAACGGCTCTCAACATGGCATCGGCGAGCCACAGCTAGTAGCTAACGGTGCTAACAGCGCAAACAATGGCGAAAGTACTGACAGAGCTAACAGTGTTAATCTGGGGGGGAGAACCAGAGGGTGAGTGCTACACTTCCGCAGCAATGCCGTCGTTCAGGATGGCGTTATCAGCTGTAACCGCCATATGAGCGCCGTGCAGAGCGGCGGCTGTGGGCTAGCCTGTGCTGCATGCTCACATGTACAAACATGCACTAAAAGGCACGTGCGGCTGGCCCGGCGATGTCAACAAAGCACAGAGGAGCTCTGATTACAACACACAGAGGGAGGGAGACTGACTTCATTCTCTGCTCAGGTAGACATTACTCCAATATGTCTGTACATAACAAATAGTTGTTTGCTGCTATATTAATGCTCTGGATATCAAATTTAGCACCTTTAAATTAATCAAATCAAAGACTCAAAAGCAACATTAAACATTTTTATCTGATCAAATCCTTTGTAAAGTTATTTTTGCGTTACCGGTGGTGAATCCCAGCTGTGTCCTGGTCACGGCTATACCACCGCCATATTGGTCGTCATACCCTGTCTGTCTGATTACGACTGATGTGCCAGCAACCATCTGCTGTCTTCACACGTTACGTTGCCTTATGTTGCGTTGAGAGCTCACTCATACAAACAGAGTCAGTCAGACCTCTTTTAAAGCTGCCACATTTTGTACTGCTAATTAGTATTCAACTCGATGTGACTCACTTACTGTAGGCAGGCAGCCACTACTTACTGTAGCCGCTTCCTGGATTGCTGGCGCATCAGTCGCAGACACTGCAAAGTTATGTAATGTGGCGAAGGGAAAAAGTCTCAAAAGTCAAACACAGAAATTGGATTAGATAAGAAGACGCTTTCCCAGCACCGACTGAAAAACACTTCATCACATATTTGCTCAACAGCAATACAAACTTTTGATTTGAATCAACACCACTGACAGTCTGGAGAAAAGTAACTTTTTGAGATTCATTAGAGGTCTTTGTGATTTTTTCTTTCCACTCCTTCCAAAAGTGAGATATTATTTTAATGAAATACAGAGATTCTGCCAACTTATGAGGTGCGTCTCAGCTATTTTTTAACAGTTAAATCATATACTCGGTTGAAGAAGAAAACAATACATTCATGTGCTATGCTTATTGTTTCATCACAACCAATTTGGACGTACAGCATCCCAGAGGACTGGTGCTCAGACCTGCTGGGAGGTAAAGATTTCTCTTTCACCCTCTTAACAACCAGGTGTAAATGCATCCATCACATGCTGAGGAATCTGCACGTAGGTGAGCGAAAGTAACCCAATTTCAGCGTCTATCAGGAATGTATTTTAAACCCAGTTGAGAATATATTCTAGCAATGTCATCTCAAGGTGCAATCCGGATATGAGTCACAGATAAATGTCTGCCGGTCTGTCTCCTGTGATGGCTTCATTCTCACTCATGTTCAGTGGCGGAAGAAGTACTTAGATCTTTTACTTAAGTAAAAGTACAAAAATACTAAAAATACTCCATTACAAGTAAAAGTCCTCAATTCACAATGCTACTTAAGTAAAAGTATGCAGCGTTATCAGCAAAATGTACTGAAAGTATCAAAAGTAAAAGTATTCATTATGCAGAACCGCACTTTTCAAAGTGTTTTTATTATTATAGAATATTATATTATTCTGTTTTTATTACAAAAACAAAAACATTTTAATGTTGCAGTTCAATTTAGATACTTTACACACTATTGGGTAGATTGGTAGTACAGTACTGAAAGCATATCATATGTTTTTTAATGTAAAAAGTACTAGTAGCTAAAGTTATCAAATAAATGAAGAGCCGGAAAAAGTATAATATTTCCCTCTGAGATGTAGTGGAGTTGAAATTACGTAGCAGAAAATGGAAATACAAAAAGTACAAGTACCTCAAAATTGTACCTAAGTACAATAATGGAGTAATGTACTTAGTTACATTCCACCACTGCTCATGTTGCATGATTTGACCACTAAAGGGTCATATGTCAGTGCATTATAGAATACATTTTCCCCTCGAGTACGCAGCAGGTATAACAGAAAACATAATAGCTGGTTGGTTTACAAAAAACAAATATAACAGATAATGTCATCCTTTACCGTAAATACTGAAAACAACCGTGTCTGATGGAAAATGATGTTATTACAGTTATTTGACCAAATTCTGAGAAGACCACGTTTGTTGTTTGTCCTTAAATTACCCTGAAAACAGTGTCCCTTTCCCGTTGTTCCATCAGGATGCTTGAACATGAGCCTGCAGAGAGGTTCTTGATACAAAACATCACACAGCATAAGTGTGATGTGTGATGAATGATTACTTCATTTTGGAGCACTTTCTCACAGGCCTGTATGAAAGTGAGTTAAATTGCTGCTTCAGATGCAAAAAAAGAAGTGCAGATTGCATTTTGGATGAAATGCAACAACGCCTTTAGTAGTTTTTATCATGGCGAACATAATTAGTGGCGTGTGTGTCTGAAAACACACTTTTGTTTTGTCATTTGCATTAAGCCTCGTATTTTTGGCTCCTTTTTTGTAGCCTGTTTTGAAGCATATTTGTTTCCAGCCTTTCATCATCATCTTATGTGTTGGCCTTGTCTGTTTTGTCGAAATGGATTCATTGGCAGCACAAAGCAAATTGCTGTCAGACCTGTCCTCATCAGACCTCTGTGCAGGATCCCGTGGAAATATGAAACTAGTCTGTGTTATCGATTGTCAAGAAAATGCGTACTTTCATGGAGCTTTTTGCATGCTTATAAAACACTGACAAAAAGCTAGTAAGAAAATAAACAGATTTAATTAAAGCTGCAAGCAGTGATGAACGGGCCCTCGCCCCTTGTGCACGTCGGGGGGTACTGGCGGGACGCCGGTTGATGCGGCTGAGCATTTCCGTGACCGTCTGACACAATGCGCTCACGAGTTAGATGCTATTTCTTGCGTGCCACGGGAAATTACGTATTGCAAATTTTGTACCACATCCTGTATATACTAATTATATGTCATGTTGGTGTATATCAGGTGTAGACCACACCATGTAAATCTCATATAAACTGGATAATCTTTGTCACGTAAGGCTGACTTCCTGTTGTCAGTATGTGGCGCTATGACTATAACTCAATATGGGCATTTAGATGTCTTCAGGCTTGGACTCTTATCCAGCATGTAAAATTTGGGGCAGATTGGACAATGTAAAGTCAATTTACAGCAGCTTCCTGTGTCATGTGAAACATGCAAATTGCCCGCCTCGCCATGGCAACACTGTTCCAAGAAAACCCAAAAGCTTCGCAAATTACCATTGTGAACTTCTTGAGATTCTGCTGACAAAATTTGAGATTGATTTGTTGAATCCTCTAAGAGGAGTTTCAAAAAGTTCCGTACATGTAAAAGTGCCAAAAATGGCGTATTGTCACATGATCTATGACATCATCATTTGAGGTATTGACTATTCCTTTGCAATTTAGCGTCACATTAGCCGGAGGGTTATACAACCAAATCTAAAACAAATCCGATAAACACTTTAGGAGGAGTTCGAAAACGTTTGCATAAAGAGCAATAAAAAAATATAAAAAATGGCCGACTTCTGGTTGGGCGGAGCTAATGAAAGCTAATTGCAAATATGTCCGAAATGATGAGAGCAATGTATGTACAAAATTTCGTGAATATTGGAGCAACTATGTTCCAACCAGGCCTTCCACGCATTAGGGGGCGCTATGGAGCCCACTAAACATGCATGAACCCAATTGCTGAATATATACACTGTTGCGCCCCTGATACTTTCGTGCTTGTGCCCTAATTATAGTGTACCGATGCATAGCTGTGTTTAAAATGCTATAGTGCAGCGATAAAAGAGAGGTGACTCAGAGGTTCAGCGTGTACACACTAGAAGGAGATAACCTTCATATTTGTTGTAGGACTAATCATACTTTACAAAAAAACATCTCTATACCTTCTCCTTCAACTTCCCAGCCCGTCTCTCTCTCTCTCTGCGAGCTAGCCCTTTAAAGACTCTTGACTGCACAAGAGCTGAAGCTCATGCTGGCAGCAGTTACCATGGCAACAAATGACTGAAGTGTATTTGTTGCTGCTGTTGTACTGAAAGCTGTCAGAAACAGATAAATAAAACTAAACAGAGGAGGGAAAGTTTTGATTCCGTCTTTCACAATCGAGTGCCACGGGACCGCTCTGACACCATGTGACTCTGATTCACTGCAGAATGAATCAAAACAGGCGCATTCATGTGTCAAGTATGCACAGTGCTGATACTACTATTGGTTACCGTCACTGCCAACATGATTTTACATCATCGACTCGTGATATTTGCTGCTGTTTATGTGGTTTGCAGCTTTCATGTTCGACAAGCTGAGTAATGGGCCACCGCTCTCTGGTCATTAACAGCGATGAATTATTCCAGAGAATTAAATCAATGTCTGTGCCATATATGGTAGCAGCTTCCTGACAGCGCCAGGACAGGCGACGGCGGACGGGAATAGATGGTAACTGAAAAAAGACTGACTGCTGTATAAATATTTAAACAAGCAAAAGGGCAGATGGGTCTTTAGAATTAAATACCCGGCTCATTGTAAATATGAACATTAGGGCTGAGGCGAGGCACCATGCTGGAGTCTATGCAGTATTAATGACCGGCAGCAAAAGCACCTCACCTCATAAAGTGGAATATGTTCACTGAGCTACAGATGAAAGTCTCAGTGTTACCGTTGCTATGAGAAAGAATTTAATTGATACTTGACAGCGCTCTTAGTAAAATAAGAGCCTGCTCATGCAGGAGTGGTTCTCAAGTTTGTGGCGTAGACTGAATATAAGAAGTGGATGAAGAAACCGTGACGTCACCCATTGGTTTGTGGACTACGGTTTTGAGGCCTCGAGTTCGGCATTTTGGCCGTCGCCATCTCGGTCTTTTGCAACCAGAAGTGACACCAGAGGGTGGAGCTATGTACAACCGAATGCTGAATTTTAGGCGACCAAAATGTTACAATTAACTTTCATGAACTGAAAACACACTGTGAAAGGGTTAAAGTTGTAAGACGAAAACACGGACAACTCCCAGACCGGACAACGCCGTGGTAGCGACCTGTCAATCACAAGGTAGCCACGCCCTAAAGCATCCCCTGCTTTATGGTCTATTTGACTCTAAATGGGACCATAATTTACTGAATGAACATCATGCTGTATTGAAGACGACTTGAAACTAGAGATTGAGACCATAAACTCATGTTGACAATGTTTACTGAGGTAATAAATCAAGTGAGAAGTAGGCTAATTTTCTCATAGACTTCTATACAATCTGACTTCTTTTTGCAACGAGAGGAGTCGCCCTCTGTTGGCTGTTAGAAAGAATGCAAGTTTAAGGGACTTCAGCATTGGCTTCACTTTTCAGAACCGGAGGTAGCCGCTTCCAGTCAACACAACGGAAGTTCTCCAGGCCTCTAGGGGGAGCGCTAAATGGAACAACTTGATTTTCGGACCGTGAGAGAGAGAGAGACCAGATAAGAGAGTTTTTGAAGCGGGAAGAAAAGTGGCGACATAAAAAGGTTGTATTCTTTTTTACATTTGGCCTTAGTCTTTTACAATATTATAAAAGAGCAACAGATTTACGTAGCTATTGTAAAAGACTAAGGTAAAATTTAAAAAAGAATACATACCTTTTTATGTTGCCGGGGAACTTCCGTTGTGTTGACTGGATGTGCAGCGTGCATTTGTTTTCAGGGTTTGTGTGTGTTATTGACTTTGTATTGTTTCTCTGTTTGAAGCATGTTTGATAATGTATTTGTTTTGGCTTTCTGCAGTAGGTTTTCTTCATTTGCATAATATTTCCGCTGTTGTATTTGTTATTGAAATATATATACATACATGTATATTCACCATATGTCTTTAAAAAACTGATTTAAGGGATCTTTGTATCAGCCTAAAAAACACTGAGTATGTCAGTACAATACAATTAGTATTTGTTAGATATGAACAAATAAATAGATGTAAAGTGTCTGTGTTCAATGAGAAAGAGACCAGGTGCCATCAATACAAATAGACTATTGAGAGAAAAAAGAAGACGTAACACTTTAGCTCTTTAGAAAATATATACAGTATATTTATACAATACAGCTCTGTTAATTCAAACATGACATTTTGGCCATGATGACGCATCAGTAGATATACAGTAGGCTATATTTGTCCTCACATACTGTTGTTGCTGTAGCTCCTTTTGTTCTTCAAAATCAATATGCTTGAAATACATAATCATTAACTCCATTTGGAGCTCCCTTCCTGCTCCGGAAAATGAAATCAAAATCCAGTTTCTGAAGTGGCCATTTAAAGAGGACCTATTGTGCTTATTTTCAGATGCATACTTGTATTTTGGATTTCTACTAGAACATGTTTACATGCTGTAATGTTCAAAAGACGCTTTATTTTTCTCATACCGGCTGTACTGCAGCACCTCTTTTCACCCTCTGTCTGAAACGCTCCGTTTGAGCTCGGACGCCCAGTTTCTATTTATCCCTATAGTTCACTTTAAGCGCAGCAATGGATGACGAACGGCTGATTCCTGAAGTTGAAATGAGGGGTTATCTATATGATACCTCCATATTTCACTACAAAAACCTAATTAAGGTGAAAGTGTCCTTCTTGCTGTTGGCTATATAGTAAGTCATTTCCAGTAAATATCAAAGTAGGCCTATAAAACCTGTGTTTTCTGTTTAAAAAGTACAAACGACGGAAGATAGCAAGTACTACTCACCCATCTTTTAAGCGGTTACGTCTCCAGTCTGATCTGGAGCTCACAGCCGATAGGTACGTGGTTTGTTTGTTTACATGACGTGAAAGTGCATATTTAACAGTGTGTGGACAGAGAGTGTCCGATATTATTAGGCTATAAGTAAAGAAAAAGACCATAAATCGATTTTCTTATTCATCATTACAATAAATGATTAGTTCTGTACTATCATAAAAATATAGATGCATTTCTAGGGGGTTCAGTGAGCCCCCTGAACAAACGCAAACTATGCCTGTGGTTTGAGGGCATGCCAAACTAGCTGCTAGGCGGGTATTATGCAAATGTGTTACTTGGTGACATCACCACGTTACGGAAGAAAAGGTGGGACTTCAAGCGAGGCGTTTCAGAAGCAGTGTTTCTGTACGGGCGAGTAACTCCCTTTGGTGTGGATTTGGGCTTTGTAAAAAACTATATGACGCACTAAAGGAAAAGGGGAAAAAGCACAAAAGCATAAAAGGTCCCCTTTAAAAAGATTTTCAAAAATAGAGAATCTCCTCGGTACAATATGTACCAGCATGAGTCCAAAAAATCACTGCTAAAAAAACATTTTCTATTCATTGTTGAACTTGTTGGAAGTCACAGATAATTGCTCCTTTTAATGTTTTTTTTATATAACTGCAGTGGTGGAGGTGGCGGAGCAAGATGAGCTGTTTAAAGCTGGAGAATGGGAGTGGGTAGGAGAGCTCTTATAGTCGCAGGAAGAAAAAACTAATTTCTGGAAATAATGGATATTGACGATTACGGGAAGGAATAGATCGGGGACGATATAACAACTCAAACAAACATGGACTGAACATGTGACAACGGCACAAAAGAACCAATATTCCCCAGTTATGTGTTTGTGTGTGTCTCTACCTACAGTACATGAAAGCGCACACATGCACCTCCCACGCATCACACACTCTTCACTACACTCACACCTTCCACACTTGCGCCCACGCATACACACATACACACATACTACTTCACGCAGTTAAGGTTATAAAAAAGCTCCACATACACACACTCAGTCAGTCAGTCAGTCAGTCAGTCAGTCAGTCAGTCAGTCAGTCAGTCAGTCAGTCACAGCTACCTACCTCATGCCCCTGTGGCTCAGCTGGCATCACTCATGCTCTGTGAGCTGTTACAAAACAAAAGGTCTTCATCCTTCCATCTCCAAACATTACTCACTGCTCTCACAGAGAGAGGATGCTGTGTGTACATGTAGTGGGCTGCTCTATTCAAATAGGAAGGACATGTGGGCCATTTTTGTTTCCTGGGCGATACGTAATCTGAACGGGAGAGAAAGCCACCTACTGAGGACACACGGAGTAGTATAGTGACGGTGAAAACAACCATTGTGAAACCGTCTATTATAAACGCGCTCCGTTCTGTTGGCTGAAGGTCATTTGCACCACGTTGAAAGCTGGTTCTTTATATAACTTCGTGTGTTTAGTCACAGGTAGTAGCTCAGGTAGGTTGGAGGGAAAACTCACATTTTCTTGTGGGTGACATCTGCGGAGGAGGATCAGGGCCATTATGTGAAAGTTTAAACTTTCTGCTGCCATGATATAAAAAAATATGAAATATAGATATCATGATATTAATACACTTATGGTAACCTCATTTAATTTTTATTTTAAAACAAAAATTGTTACTTGCACACTTTGCTAATGTATATAGTATGTTATTATTATTTTATTTCTATATTTTCTAAGCTAGTTGTAGTAGTCTGGTATATTTATAGTGTATTCTAATATATACTTTATATTGTGTATACTATAGATATAAATCTCTAGTGTTGATATGTATATTTACTGTGTATTTACTGTCCCTGTGCCTTGCCTGGATAACCTGCTGCTGTAACACAACAATTTCCCAATTTATGATCAATAAAAGTATCAGTTCAGAATTTTGGCATCGACTTGGTAGCGAATTATTGGTTCTCGTGACATGCGCATGACTTTAATCTCCGGATTGGGACTTTTCATCACCTCATATTTAGGTATCCATACTGAAAAGTGTCAACAAAATGTCCTTTTTTTTAAATGCAGGGAATGGAGGTCCGTAAAGGTGCTGTTCCACCATTATTCTGACTTTAAAATCTATTTTGATATTCATGAATGACTAACTTAATATTCATACTAGTCAGGAGGGAGAATCTGATTGGGCGCCAACTGTTTCCACCAGACCAGAGAAGCTCCATTACCTTGTGTGTGTGTCATGAGAGGACTGATTGAAATGTGTGAAAGACAAAGGGCACACTCTATAATGAGATGACACTAGTCACGACCCCCAGCTCAACACACACTCATGCACGGCTTTGTCCAACGTTTGTCAGTATGTCCTTTGTAGAGTCGTGGGCTTGTTTCTGATCTGCTAACAAGCTGTCAGAGGGTTGACGTGTTGTCTTTGTCCCCGCTGCTCAGTTCTTGATTAAAAATATATTATATGTCAGGATGACACTTTATTCTAGAGTGCGTGGAGACGCTTTAAGGAGTGAAAATCAAATATACTAATAGATTTTCGGTTTTCTCGTTCTGTCCTTTCCTCTGGGTGTTTGTTGTGTTGTGAGGAAGAGGAGGAGGGCGAGGATGAGCACCTCTCTGGGGAGAATGATGTCATTCACCCCCCAGGTAAGTGTGGTGCTATATAAAGGCCGAGCCCTGGAGAGTAATGAGAGGATAAGGGCGGAGGAGGGGCTTCACACAGCAGAAACTCAGTATGTGACTGGAAATAAACACCGCTGATAAATTATTAACAAAACCATTCATTAAATCTAAACTAGGGCTGTCAATTGATTAAAATATTTAAATCACATGATGGTCCATAGTTAATCGCGATTAATCGCAAATTAGTGGCACATTTTTTATCTGTTCAAAATGTACCTTAAAAAGAAGATTTGTCAAGTATTTAATATTCTTATCAACATGGGAATGGACAAATATGCTTGGTTTATGCAAATGTATGTATATATTTATTATTGGAAATCAATTAACAACACAAAACAATGAAAATATTGTCCAGAAACCCTCACAGGTACTGCATTTAGAAAAAAAAATATGCTCAAATCATAACATGGCACACTGAAGCCCAACAGGCATCAACAGCTGTCAGTGTGTCAGTGTGCTGACTTGACTATGACTTGCCCCAAAGCTGCATGTGATTATCATAAAGTGGGCATGTCTGTAAAGAGGAGACTCGTGGGTACCCATAGAACCCATTTTCATTCACATATCTTGAGGTCAGAGGTCTAGGGACCCCGTTGAAAATGGCCATGCCAGTTTTTCCTCTCCAAAATTTAGCATATTTTGGAGCATTATTTAGGCTCCTTCGTGACACGCGTTATCGCGTTAACTTTGACAGCCCTAATCTAAATGTACTTTGTGCACAACTCTGGCTTTGTTGTTATCGCATTTATGCATAATAACAATTTAGTTTGACTTATACTGATATATTATTGCATGAGACATTGACAAAAGCAAATATAGAAAAAAGATGCCTCTATGTGCATTCACACCCATTTAAATATAGTTATTGTAGTCTGGAAGTATGGTTAACAAAATTATTTCTTTTTTTTTTGCTTTCCTTTGAGCCGAGTTATTGAAGTTCCACTTTGTACGACGATCTGAAACATGTAAAACATGAGTGCTGAGGGAATATTTGGGAGCGAATCAGAAGGAAACGGGGTGTATTAAATATTAACACAACATCAAGGGCGGCGGTTTCATTACATGACCTTATTTCTGCTGAATGCCGTCTAGACCTGTTGTTTGTGCCAAACATTTTTCAGGGACAAATACAGCACAATCTCGCTCCAAGTGTGCTTCTTCTCCCCCCACGCTTATTCAGCTCAGCTGTCACATACACAGAAAACACACACATCCTAAGTCCCTTTACAACCTTCCTTGACTCCTCAGTTCATTTTCATCCCACTTCCTCTACCCCTCTGTACCTTCCTTTCCTCTGATGAAGCTTCCTTTTGTCTCTCAGAGAGGAGCTCCGATAGGAAAAACGGCTTTTCTCCTCATGTGTTGAGACACTCCATCACGGCGGGTGCAGGAGCAGACTTGACGATAGCCTGGTAATGATGATTTGTTTCATTTATAAGTGTTGAGCAACTTCCGCTTTTGGGTTGGTCTGCTTCTTCCTTTAATACGGTATTATCCTGTTTAATTTGATGTGGCTACATCAGACACTAGAACTAACAAGAGTAAATAATGTGTTTGTGCCAGAATAGACACGGAAAAGTATCACTTGTAGTTTAGGTGTGATGGTGTTAATTCAACCCGTTCTCACTTCCAACTCCTGATACTGACGCACTGAGGCATCCTTTAGTGCACCAGGCTTTCAAATAACTCCAATGTAAACCCATCCATGTCATTATTACACTGTCAGAGCAACTGACCGTAGTATAAAGAGCGACAAAGGGATGGGAGGTTGGATAGGTCAAACATACATGGACTTTCACCCAGGAGACCGCTGTTCGTGTCCCGTGTTAAACCACGTCAACGTTGACTTATTTTACTGTAGATTTGTTACGTAACTTCCGTACTTAAACAGACTTATTTTAACCCAAAGCAGGCTAAATAACGCTCTAACCTTACCCTAAATTTTTGCGAGGAAAAACTGTCATGGCCATTTTCAAAGAGGTTCCTTGACCTCTGACCTCCAGATATGTGAATAAAAATGGGTTCTATGGGTACCCACGAGTCTCCCCTTTACAGACATGCCCCCTTTATGATAATCACATGCAGTTTTGGGGCAAGTCATAGTCAAGTCAACACACTGACAGCTGTTGTTGTCTGTTGGGCTTGAGTTTGCCATGTTATGATTTGAGCATATTTTTTATGCTAAATGCAGTACCTGTGAGGGTTTCTGGACAATATTTGTCATTGTTTTGTGTTGTTAATTGATTTCCAATAGTAAATATATACATAAAGCATAGCATAAAGTAAGCATGTTTGCCCACTCCCATGTTGATAAGAGTATTAAATACTTGACAAATCTCCCTTTAAGATACATTTTTAATAGATAAAAAATGTTTGATTGATGAATGATTAATTAATTATTTTAATCAACCGACAGCCCTAATTGATAAATATCAATACTGAATATTAGAAATGGTTTAAGTACAAATTTTCCACAGTATCATAACACGGGTACCAGCAGAGCTTTCTACTCTACTATGCGTGTGTGTGTGTGTGTGTGCGCGCGCACGCACGCGCGCGCACACACACACACACGCACACGCACAGACCTATTTATCTTTTAATAAAAAAAAATTTAAGAAAATTATGCCCTCAATGTTGTGTCAACCTTTCCCCTCAGTATCGAAAATTGTATCGAATAGATATTTTTCAAGGTATTGCATCGAAGTTAGAAATTACAGTATTGTGACAACACTAAAAAGCACTGTAGTGTTCCTGTACTGCACCAGTAACAAGCTAGCTATTGTGTAAAAAGGTCTGATACTGCTGTAATTGTCTGTATATTGTCTGTATATCAGATTTGGTTACATTTAATTTTATGGGTTTCCTGGAACGAGCTATGCAATTTGGTACTATCTATAGGGGAAATGGGAATTTCATTGAAAGAATTATTCCATTTAGTCATAGTTATTATTGTTATTAACTTATTCTTCATACATGTTGATTTATATTCTTGCTTGTGAACAAATTTCACATTTTGCATGTTCAGCAAACCCGCTGTTCACTGACTAAAAGACTCTCTGTTCAGGCTAGCAATGAATTTGAATCAACTAATTAAATGTACCAATTGAACAGAGTCTCTACTTCCCCTATAATTAGTACCAAATTATATACTTCTTTCCAGGGAAGTTCCTCGGAAATTATTTGGAAATTACAGCCCCATAAATTAAGTTATGTAATATTTTCCCATCCTGCATTATATTGAGAAAAAGTACAATCACTTTGTTAAATGTACAACTCTAATGTAGGACTTTGTTTTCTTACAGTATGCACAGTACTTTAACATTGAAGAGTGTGTTCAGGAGGATACTGTCGTGGTGTCAGCAGCTATGGCCTGAAGAGGGATTTGCAGGCTGACTAACAGAAGGTGCTAGCAGCGCTCAATATGTCATTGTCTCTTGTTTGGCTAACTGCAGCATGGTGCCGGTGTCAGCCCTCTAGCACGCCAACACAGTTCAAGCACTCATTCACATGCAGACGTCCAGATATACACACAAATATCGATGGCTGAATGCAGAATCAAAATGCATGATAAGAGTTCTTATTGTTTTTTGTTTAATTTGTGTAAGATTCAACACAACAATGTCACGATTCTGTTTGAGGTTTAGGTCTCACGGGAAGGCGTATAAATAGCACGACATTCCGCGTGTCATGAGTACACATTTTAGCCTTTTTATGTGTCATTTGTACGCCACGCAGTCGGCACTAACTTAGGTTCAGGCAAGAAAAGCACTTAGTTAGGATAAGGGAAAACATCCCGGTTGGGCTTCAAATAAGTTAGTAAACTAAGTGAAACACATACGAAACAACATAACACAACTACAGAAAACAGAACGTCAATAAAAACAGGTGACAATTGTCACGTGATAAACGCCACTAGCGTAACTTACAAAACAATACACAGGTGAACAACGGTCTGGAACACAGGTTTCCTGGTTAACCCTCTGAGACCTGCGGGATCATGGGCAATCCCGACTGACTTTATTGTCTTTCAGAAGCTGTAGCAGGTTCAGTTTAGGGAACTTTAGAGCTAGAGTGAAGCTACAGATATCATATGAAACTAGAAAACCTAAGGAATCCATTGGTACCAACCATGTCATACTAGCTAGGAAGGAGGATAAATAATACTCCAAAGTTACACAAAACTTTGGTGATAAAAAACTGGAATGGCCATTTTCAAAGAGATCCCTTGACCTCTGACCTCAAGATATGTAAATGAAAAAAGGTTCCATGGGTACCCACGAGTCTCCCCTTTACAGACATGCCCACTTTATGATAGTCACATGCAGTTTTGGGCAAAAAACATGCAGTTCTTTTAATGTAGTATAAGTGTATTATTTTCGCCTATTCTAAAATGGTGTATTTGAATATTTCTGCATACTGGGGGTCCCTAAACAGTCTTGGAATTACAAAAATTGGGTATCACTGTAAAGCTGAGACTCTTGTGTATCCAATGAGCCCAACTGTATTCATGTGTAATGATGATAGTCCCCATAGTAGCCATTTCATTGTAGTGAAACCATTTTTTTTTTTTTTTTAATTTGACCTCACTGTACAAAATGACCTGTGGTGACCTCTAGGATAATCACAGCCTCATGAAACTTTACAACCATAAACTAGAGACCTAGGGCATTCAGAGGATGGATGGCCTTCCTAGGTAGATTGACAATAAGGGGGTTTATGAGCAGTTTCCAGAACAGAAGTGCTCGCTTTTTCTATGGTGTTCCTCAAGGTCTTGGTGTCTTCATGTGGTATTTTGGAGGGATTATTGATCAAATTAATCTTTAGGCTCCCAGCTTTCAGATGATGTACACCACTTCTATGTGACATAAATTGTTGACCTGCTATCTCCCCTTAAAGATCCCCTGGACCCCCCCTAAAAAAGACAAAAAATGTGTCTATTGTGGGTCTCAGAGGGTTAAAAGTCCAGTGTTTGTTGGACCTATCCACCTACGTCACTAACACTAACCATAGCATTTACATGCAGATGCATTTATATTGCAGTCAGTACAGGATACATGAAGAAAGGCGTACTTCTGCGTCATCGTGGCATTCATATGCCTTTTCGTGCGAACGGGCTGTTTAGATTTACCTAAACACAAATTGTCTCTCTGAGTACAGCAGCATCCTACTCTACTGTAATAGCTTTGACATTCTTATGAAACAACTTTTTCCATCTTCCCACTCTTATGGCGGTGACTTCTCGGTGAGTCAAACAAGGTGACAAAGGCTACAGCGTTGCAGCCTCTTCAGAGCCGTTTATAATCAAGCCTCCTCAATCACAGACTCCGTCAGCGTGAAGCTGCGGTGAGCAGGCGGAAGTTAAAGAGAATAATCTTTTTTTATTCCCCGTTATTACATGTTTGTCTGGCTGCTCTACAACCGACTCCTCTTGAAGTCAGACCTGTCTTTGGGGTCACAGGGGAAATTATGTCCATTTATTTATTAGCCCATCTTGTTTTATTGTGTTAGTCTTTGAATTGGAACATTTATTTTTCCATAGCGGAGCTTAATGAGCTGCCTCGAACTGTGACTGTGTCCACACAGGACCCAATTAAATTAAAGATGAGGACCATCATTCTTCTCTGCCCTTACTCCTGTGTTTTGTGTTTCTCCCATCAGGAGGACACGGAGAGGGGAACGGTCGGATTCATTTTCTATTGCCAATTAATCGTAGGTTAAGAATGTCAGACTGGAGTATGGTGTATGTGTGCTGGGAAATTAAATTACTTCCTCTTCCAATTCGAAGTGAGGACACATATTATTTTAACACAATTTAGAGACTGTACACCAATTATTAAAAGGGGGAGGAGAGGTCAGAAAAGGAGGTGTATTTCTTATTTTTGCTTGAGGGGAGGACAGTGAGACTTTTTTGAGAGAACAGAGAAAGCTCACCCCACATTTGTATTTCAACATTAGAAATTAAATGCCACAAAATGCTAAATAAACTAATCACTGTAAGCAATTTCCTTGTATATTTACAGTAAGTTACAGGAAGCACGGTTGCCAGCAAGTTGCTGTATTGTGATTTACAATAAACTACTGTAATTGTACTGTAATGCAATTTACAGTCTATAGAACAATACTGTATCACTACAAAACAGCATTTTACTATGCCAGAGTCAAATTCCTTTGTGTGCTGCTGCAAAGAGACACAAAGAGACTCACAACAACTATGAAAGGGACAAAATGACCACAAAGAGACACAAAATGACTACAAAGAGACGCAAAGCAACTACAAAGAGACTCAAAATGACTACAAAGAGACACAAAGACACCTGCAATGTCTATGAAAAGGGGCAAAACAACCACAAAGAGACACAAAGCAACTATAAAGAGACTCAAAATGACTACAAAGAGACCCGAAAACACCAGAAAGAGACCAAAACAACAAACAAGCGCTGCCAAACAGATGCAAAGAGACTCA